>JAWWTY010000037.1:2054995-2103528 GCA_035222235.1 Margarornis squamiger
TTGGCTCTGCTCTATAGGATGGAGGGAAACTTCCAGAGCCTGCAACAGAAGCCAATCTTCCTCTTAGGGAAAAAAAACTCCTAATCAGAGAAACCCACGACAGCCTCTTGAGACTGGATGTGCCAGGAAAGGGTTTGAAACTGTTGTTGCTTTTTGGAAAGCAAAGATTTCAAGTATGTTCTCAAACATAACACTGCAGGGACACCTTGCTCACAGCTACGGAGCGCTGGTGATCTATATTTCATGCTTCTGATGCTCTCTTCAACAAACTGACAGGCTCATTTTTCTGGCTCCTACAAATAATTATTTCAGTTTGGATTCAGCCATTTTCTCTCCCTCTGGCTTCCAACGACACCTCTCGGATCGTGTCCAATTCCCAACATTCTGTAAATTATGAATTACAGCGTGGTAACACCACACATGTCCATCAACGCCGGTGGGCTCCCTTTCTTTTAAACTATGTTTTCATAACTTTTCTTAGAGATTGTTCGCCACCTTCGCAGACACATCCACAGGAATCTGGGAAATAGAAGGATGAAGGTCTTTCCCAGGTGAAAGTAAGTCCTTCCAAATGTATATCAAGAAGGTTTTGGTGAATTTAGACAACTTGCTTGAGTATCGCGTTCCCCATAATAGACCAGGAAGGAGGCCCCAGAATTCTCATTCTTTGCCCCACATTGACAATAGGATTGTAATTACCAGAAGGAAAGTTCAGAAATCTTTCCATTGTTTTCAGAGTTGCTAGAGAGAAACCATTAAAAAAAAAAAAAAGGCTGCAAACAATTTAAGCATATTGTGTGTTTGTTTACTTTAGTTTTACCTCACATTCTCTCTTTCATTTCATCTTTTGCAACACCTAAAAGTTTTAAACATCTCCACGTTGGAAAAAATTTATGTTAGAAGACTTACCATTTCACCTTCTTGTTTGTTTGGTTTTTTGCTTGCTTCTTTTGTATTGTTTTGGTTTGTTTTAAATTTAGCTATTTCCAACAAGAGAAGCAGTTTAAAACCAAAAACCTATCACAATAACATTTTTTAAAAGGGTGGGGAAAGTCAAGACAAGATTGCTTCTTGTGCTATGCAGGAAGCAGAAGACTGAGGAAGGAAAAAACCAGTCCTTATTACAGAGCTGAACTAATTTTGAAATTTGGAGCCTTTCTGTAATAGGCTGAAGAAGTCTTTGATTGGAAAGGTCATTTTTATTTCCTCAAAAACAATGGAAAAGAAAGGTGTTGATGAGATAGATAGATAGATAGATAGATAGATAGATAGATAGATAGATAGACAGATAGATAGACAGACACACATAGAGCCAATTTGGATTTTATATATACAGTCTCATACTAATTTTGCTGAGGCAAATATTTCTCTGCACTTGGGACAACCACACTTTACATTTTAAGACAGGAAAAAAACCAGGGAATCACAATTAAGCAAACCCTCCTGTTGTGTTTCCTTACTGATTTATTTTGCACCGAGCTGCCTTCTGACTCCAGTATTTTATTAGGCAAAACAATAATTCAGCACCACTTTTCCTGTGCCTGAAATCCCAGATTACAGCAGACAAATCCTCTGGCATCCCACTTCAGCCAGCGCTCTGTGATCCCCAGGAGACTCACCAGCCAAGCAAGGTACAACCAAGGGCTCCACCTCCTGCTGCAAACACACTTTTTGTGGGTTTGAGGGCTCCAGGAGGCTGAGTAAAGAAGATATTTTTATTCTCTGTTCTGCAACATCTCTGAAAATCAGACTACATGGATAACACACAGTGGTCCAGACGTGGTCCTAATTTCCCACACAGAGGAATCAAGGAAATACCTAATGCCTTAATGAGAGATAAATAGGTTTGAAGGTGTTGCTTGTTTTCATCCTTCCTGGAAGGTAACCAGTGTTCCTGGGTCCAGGAGCATCCTACAGGAGCAGGAATGTGGAGTCAGCCAAGGGCCATCCTGGCTTCTGCCCTCTCTCTGATGCTGAGGAGTACGTGTGTCTCAGGAAGCATGTTAGGGACACAGCTCCATAACAGAAGTCTTAAAAAGGGAGCTCCATTACTGCATTTGTGCCCAAAACTGGTGTGTTTTGAGACTTAGGGGTCAGTGATACAGGGGGAAAGAAAGGGGAGGGTGTAAAAAAAAAAAAAGCAGCCTTAAATCTCTGATTTCTTGAGGAAGAAGAACTCAATGGTGTCTGCATCTTCCTTTCAAACCTCTGTGAAACACAGTGGCTGCTTTTACCCAAACGTCACTGAGACACAAAACATCTTACAAGTTTTTAAGGAGAAGGAGCAATCAGGGAAAGGAGAGATCGATAAGAAGTGTTTGGTTCGCCCCAAATGAAGTCATGCAGTCCTTCTGGAAACCAAACTCCACTTCTGGTGTCATGGGACTACCTGTTTTTGATTAGAGGAGCGTGATTCATCCACACAGAACTGCTCACATTTTTGTGTTAGGCCAAACGCTCCCCCGTCCTCCCACCTCTCTTTTATTTTGCAATCTCTTCTCTTCACTCTAAGTACCCTGGTAGATCTCTGGATGAATATTCTTGCAATACACTGCTGCTGCTTATCTATTCATCATCCCTTTTCTGAGACTTATCTGGGGATTTAAAGTCTCCTTGATTGTAATGATCTTCAGGAATTAAGGGTATAAAGGAGATCTTAAAGTCCCCTATGCCTTCTAGGCATTTTTGTATTGCAAACTAAAGAAGGAGTAAACAGCAATTATGCCAAAGAAAAATGTATCATTAACTCTTCAAATGTCCACCTGGACTTTGATAATGTGGAGCAGAAATTTACAGTACTGGGAGCTCGGAGGGAAATTTGGAGGTGTGTGATTTGGATAATCAAGGATTAAGAGGGGACACTTTGAACCTCGGTGGAAGTGACTTGAAGGAGTTTGGGTGGGAGGCAAAACTGCACAGACACGGATGTTAATTGACCCTCTGCGTGCCAATAACCATGACTGCAGCTCTGCCCATCCCCCTGACAGCTGCAGCACCCCCTGAGCTCTGGATTTCACACCACCACTTCCACCACCACCATCCAGGCACTGGGATGGGAGAGGAAAAACATCATGTCCTACAATCACTGTCCTCACAAAAAGGAAAGGTGAGCTGCTTGGTCACATCTGACCTGCTGGTTTATACTGAACCCTGTGGGGATCCCAGTGAAGGAGCAAGGATCAGGGAGTATTCACATTCCTCCCCCACCTCTTGGCTGCCCCAAGAGGGGTTTCATCAATGATTTTAGAGTTCACTGCTCCATCCTTCAATGGGATTTGACAAAACAGAAACTGAGTGAAACACAGAATCACACACAGATAGAGTCATAGAATGGTTTGGGTTGGAAGGAACCTTAAATATCCTCTCATTCCAAATCCCTGCCATGGGCAGGAACACCTTCCACCAGCCCAGGTTGCTCCAAGCCCTGTCCAACCTGGCCTTGGACACTTCCAGCCATGGGGCAGCCACAGTTTCTCCGGGAAATCAGTTCCAGGGCCTCACCCTGCTCACAGTCAAGAATATCTTCCTAAAATCTACCCTGAATCTCCCCTCTTTTAGTTCAAAACCATTCCCCCTTGACCTATCACTATCTACCTGTGCAAAAATTGTTCTCCCTCTTTTTTATAATCCCCCTTTAGGCACTGGAAGGGGCTCTCAGGACTCCCTGGAGCTTTTTCTTCTCCAGGTGAACACCCCCAGCTCTCCCAGCCCTTGGAGCATCTTCGTGGCTTCCTCTGGTTTTGCTCCAACACCTCTGTGCCTTTCTTGTGCTGAGGACCCTGGACTTGGACACAGCACTGCAGTTGGGGTCTCATGAGGGCACAGTAGAGCGGGACAATCTCTCTCTCGACCTGCTGCCCACTCCTCTTCAGCTGCAGCCCAGGATGAAGTTGACTCATGTCAGATCTTTCACCCATTTTTCCTGCTCCCCTGAGTCCTCCAGCCCCTAACTCAGACCCACAAAGGTTCCCCTTGCCCCATACATTTAACAAGATCTCAGCATCCAAGAAGACCAAATAACATCACCATTTTCCCTTCCTCACCCCAGCACAGATGTTCTGCCTCTGTGCAGAACAAGGGCACATCTGGGATGCACTTGTAGAAAAGGAAGCAAGCAGACCCACAACTGCTGGAGCTGGTTTTGGAGAAGGGGGTGGAAGGGACTATTTCTCTGATTAAATCAGTGGGGAAGCTCCGTCAGAGAAAAGCCTGAGCTGAAATGGAAATACCAAACATCTGGTTACCACTGCTTTTAGATATATCCCTGCTCCTTTCTTCCCCCTCAGGAAAAACAAATAATAACTGAACTCAAACAACCGATAACCTCAGGTTTAACACAAGAAGATAGAGAGTTCATAATTCCTGCCAGATGCTTTGGTGACGGGGTCAGAGATGAGCAGACTCATCTAGAGAGGAAAGATTTGCTTTCTGAGCTGACAGGGCCTGGAGTCCCATAAAAGACCATATGCTCAGGCAGCCACATTACAAGACACACGACTGGTGTCTGGGGGTGTCTCTAATTCTCCTCCCTCTCACTTTTTTCCCTGGTGCTTAATCCAGGAAAATAACATCACCAAAGATTTTTTTTTCCCTATTAGCAGACTGAGCCATGGCAGTAAGTCAGACACTTTGCACGAAGGCAATAATTAGTAAACTCTGTGCATTGGTAATGCATTTCTAGGTATCCTTTCTCCAGGGAATCTCTCAAAAAATACTGGGAAAGCAAACACTTGAATGCAAAGGAGAGGTCTCGTGACAGTCCCATATGCAAAAGGAAGGTTTTATGGCAAAGTGGTTGATGGCTCTCCAAAGGGGGCTGGTTCCAGGTGATGCCTCACAGGGATGTGAATTATTCTGTCAGGGCTGAGGGAGAGCAATGGGTTTGGCACATATCTAGGTGCCTGAGTGCCATGGAGGCACACAGCTCCCAGTCCTGCTCCAATGAGAGGTGCCAGTCTGGGAGCAAGACATTTGGGAGGGTAAAGCTAGGTCTTCTTGTGCTTTCCAGTCTTAACAACATCCTATTTGGGAGGTCACGAGCACCAGTGCATCCTGCTCCTAAATAAAACCATCACAATTTAAACAAGCATTTTCCACACGCCTTTCTCTCCAGGTCCCCACAACTGTGAAGAAGCCCACACCTCCCTTGAAATCCTGCAGCCATGGTCAATTAGTTTGAGCCCCAGGTTATGAAGGACCAGGCCCCCACCAGGAAAGCTTCCCCCCCTCCCACTCTTGAACCCTCCTAAGATGCAACAGATCAGACTGTGAAGGTGCAGAAATCTGTGTTCACTTCCCCACATGGCCCCAATTTCTCAGTGTAATTTCGGTCAGACTGGGGAAACAAAAGGGATAAAAGTCACCCTGTACCTGCTTTATTTATTTAGACAGTTCTCTCCAGCTTTCTCTTCCCACAGGGACAAACAACACCTTTCACACCATGTACCCAGACAAAGCTCACTCCACCACCACACTGAGGTAAACAGGAGTGAAAGATGAGGCAGTGCCAGTATGGACTATGATACTCCAGCACATCACACCTAATCCTTAACACTCCTTAATAAAACCTTCCAGGTTTCCCTTTAGGGTGGATTTTTCTTCCTCCTCAGGGACACCTCGTTATGCTTCTTTTTTTGGTTTTTTTTTTTCCCCTCCCCACACTGCAAAAGCTTTCTTTACAATAAGGTCAGGAAAGCAGAGGATTTTTAGCTATTGCTTCCTTTACAGGCCATTTCTCATTCTTCCTAGTGCTCCTGGTAATACTTACTGAGAGACAAAGCTATTCATCTTAGCACATTCCCAGCCAAGTGTGGTTTGAAGCAGTTCACTGGCACTGTCAGAAGAGATATTACTCGCTATAAAAAGCTGCCTTATTCCCTCAAGTTGCCGTACTCAACGCGTGACCCTTTCTCGCTGAAAGATTGGCACGATGATTGCTTACTTCTAGTCACCTGGAACTCTTCTGGCTGGAAGACATTTTATTGAAAATCACATTGTACCAGTCAATCACCCTCCCACCACCATATGTCGTTCTAGCAGGAGGGAGCCCGGCGAGTCTGTTCCTTGTGCTTGTTAAACCGCAGGTTGGGTGACCTTACGAGGAACATCATCCCCACGCTCTGCGGAGGGGTGGTGGGAGCAGCTGGGACAACTTGTCTTGAATGCTTTTCCTTGTAAACTTCGTGGTTGTACTTCATTGCCTGCCCTGTTTTCAGGCAAATCCCCTCTGGCTCACAGCTGTTGTCTGGCAGCAGTGAAAGCTTTTGTGGTCATTTCCTAGGGGGTGACACCTGGGAGATGGTGGGACAGCAAACTGATTGGATGTATTGGTCCTGAAGCTGGCTGAGCACTCACTTTGGAGCCAGCAAACAGAAATGGTGGAACAGGGGAAGGTCAGCCCAGTGAGCATCTCAACCCATTCTGGAGCAGCAAAGAGAAAAGGAGAAGTTGGGATGGTCATAACATCTTCCACCAGACCACGACAAGGCTCTTGTTGGAGCTCTGGGGAGACCTGTGGCAGCCCTAAGGTCCTGGGAAGAAGAGCTGCCGCTGCAAGTTATGTGTGCTGTTCTTTGAAGGAGACACTTTCTGCAATATTTCTGTCACCCAGGAGTTTTATAATAAACCCACTCAGTTTATGTCCAAGACAGCTTGAATGTGACAGCAATTTTCCTTGCCTTGACGCAGATTGCAAAGGTGTTGCCTCAGATATCTCCATCCTTGAAACCAGGACACCTTCCCCATGCACGTCCTGCGGGGATGGGGCACCACAGGGCTGTGTGTAGTGAAGGCTCCTGGTTTGCTGCAGTCACCACAGATACAACTTGTAAGATCCACCACGACCTTTACAAGGTGAGTAGAAGTTGCAATTTTTTGTACATGGCAACCTCTCAGCGTGTAGTTTGGGTAAATCCACACACCTTTAACATTCCCATTTAGTCTGGCTTAGGTTTAAGGAAGGGACTGCAAACAGCCAGAGTCAGTGCTCTCAGGCACATGGTGGGACTGGTGGGGTGTCCTGTGCAGGGCCAGGAGCTGGACTCGACTCACCGATCCTTGTGGGTCCTTTCCAGCTCAGGATATTCTATGACTATGACTAAATATCCACTAACCAAGGTTCTAGAATCCTGCCTGAATCCTGCCACAGCCTCTGCTCAATGTCTTCTTGCTCCCCATGCTTTTTAATCTGCTTTTTCCTCCCCTCTGCCCCTGAGATCTCCCCTCCCATTTAAAATCCTGCAGATGTTTTCACCTATTGGCTGGGGATCACCAGCCCAGTTCTACCCTCGTGCATTCATCACCTCTTGCTCTGAGGCTGTTCCTGAGCCTGGAGAGAGAGCAGGTACCCCTGGAGAAGTTGGAAACCAGCCTGGGGACAGTCACAGCCAGCATTTCCTTGCTGGTTTTACATGCACAGTCACAGAGAGAACTGACAGCCTTGGCCACATGCAAATCACAAATGCACATGCATGTACAAGGAGTCTGAGCAGGCAAGTAATTACCTGCAGAAGGGAACAGGGATTTATTTCTGTGCCCAGAGAAGATGGATCTGAGCACCCATGGGCTTTGGAAGGATTTAATAACTCTTCCTTGCTATAGGAATACATGCCCTGTAAAGCCAGCAGTCATTTGAGCTGAGCAGTCACGCAGGCAGTGTGACTTGATTACTGACTTGCCAGGGCTGGTGCACAGACATTATCAGACTGTGTGTGTGCTACTAAATAAAGCAGGACAGAGATCATCTCCTGGTCCAGGGAGCACAGCTCTCTTCCACATAACTAAACTTCTTTTCCCCACACCAGAACAAGGCAGCCTTGCCCATCCTGACTGATGGGACGCCCTTAGCCTGTGTTATCCCTCAAGCTATGTTTGGATATGGAATATGACAGTGCTTAGCTGATTTTGGTCAAAAACAGTGCCACTGGGAAAGCCTGTGGATGGCTGTGAACAGCACTTGGACCTGTGCTCTGGCCCTTTTTAGTTGGCTGGTTTAGGAATAGCTTTGGTGCACACCAGCTCTGCCCTGTTCTCCTGCCCATCACTGTCTGGCTGTCCCAGCCTCGGGCTTTCCACAGCTACAGAGCTCCAGCTGTGCCCCCAGATGTGCCTGGATCTGCATCTCTCAATGGGGAGATGAGCATACCTGGGGGGAGTAGCCTCAGATCTGAGCAAACCTTATTTTTTACTGCTCTCTAGACAGGTTAGAGCTCTGAAAAGATGTTTAGACAACAGGGAGTCAGCAGCCATCAAGTCCTGTTATACTGCAGTCAAAAGGTGTGACCCTTTCCTGCCTTGTAGGAGTGACAAGTTCTCCCAAAATCTTTTCCTGATCAATTTAGTATGTGGTAAGACAGCATCTTTACCATGTTCTTCCATTTAAATTCCACTGAACTCCTTACTTGGAACGTGCAAGGAGTTGAGTCACCTGCTCCCCAGGGAGATGAGTCTCGTGTACTGCTGCCAGCAAGGAAGCACTGGTCACATCTTGCTTCTGCTATTGACTTTCTGACAAAGCTTGGGAAAACAAATCCTTTCCCTCTGCTTTGCCTGGCTTAATTCCTAAGACAACCCTTTCCTTGATGCACTCACAGTCTTTGGTTACTCTCCAAATAGCACCCAGCACCCACTTTTGTAGGTAGGTTTTGTGCCTAAGAGCCTTCTACCTTTCTGCAACCAGAATGCATCAGCTTATCTTGGCTGACGCTATTTGGGAATTGCTTCATTTTGGGGGGTGTTTTTGGGTTTGTTGTTTTTCTTTTTTCATAGGTTTGCAGTGAATTCCATTTCCTTGTTCTAAAACACACGTAGGAATTCCAATTCTGATTCTCCAATATCCTTCTCATTTTAGTTTTGTTATTTCCAGACTTTCAAAAGGGAAGTAAGAAAATGATTTCCGTGATACCGAAAGCAACTGCATCATCCTCACCTTTGTTGATAGGAAAGTGCAAACAGACCCAGGCAGCAATGCTCAGAGGCAGGTCTGGCTCTGAAGTCCCTCAAGGAAAAGAGAAGCTGTCTCAGGTGTCTTCCCTCCCATCTGCTCCACAGAAATTGAGCCAAAGCATGAGCCCTGGCCAGCACCTTCATTAACTGCTCAAATACTGGGTGGTGTAAAGGCACAAAGAGGTTCATCATTTTGTACTCAGACCCTGAGTCTGTGTTCTTTGGGACAGACTCTTTAAGTTATAGATCAGCTCTGGGGCTACACCAAGGAAGGTCAGAGAAGGCAGAGAGTGACATTATCTTACCGTGGCAGCTAAAGGAGCCTCTAAGCCACCAGCACAGATCCAACCCACCACACTGACCTTCCTGCCCGGGAGACACAGGGAGCTTGGCCCTGAGCAAAGCAGGAGCTGGGGAGGCACATTTATTATTTTAATGCTTGCACAAGAAATGAAAATATTATTAATGAGTGTAATTTACAAGCAGGGGAGCAGACAAAACCACGCTTACAGCGAGCTGCTGTGCACCTCCTCGGGAGGGCAGGGGAGGAAGCGATGGGTAGATACTGGCTATTGTGTCTGGCTCGCAAGGTTACTTGTTCTGATAGAGCTTCATTTCACATCTATCTGAGAAAACAAATTCCCTTTCAGGCCTTTTCATAATGAAGAATAAAGAGGCTATTGTTACAGAAAGCTAATTGTGCTCTTAAGCCATTGTCTGCAGCCAAGCTCAGTGTGGCTTTGGAGCAGCCGGTGAGCTCGGGATGCTGCAGGAGGGGCAGTGCAGCCTCCCCCCTGCACCTGTGGCTACAGACAGGGAGATCTATTTGCCCAGGACTGAAAAAGCACCATCTGTGACAACTCTTAAGGCTGTCTAAGGAAGTTGCCTTGTTTTTGTAGCACGGGAGTGTAGGTGGAGCTTCTGTTACTGCCTCGGCAGAGGGGTTCCCACAGCCTGCAGGGACCATCCACTGCTGCACTCAGGTGAACTTCCACTCCAGCTGACACACCAAGGTTTTTTTTCCCTTATTTGCCCAAGCTCATGCACATTTGGCCTGCTCTGAAGGACATGTAATGGTTAAAAAACTTACCGTGCTCGATTTTCTTTCCTAAAATTCCATTATATTCTTTAATGTTAGTTGAGCTGAATTATAGTCAGAAATGTTTCAGCCACGTTAGAGTGGTTTTAAGACAATTTAGAGTCAGGAAATGTTACCCAGAGGGAATATAGGAAGAGCAATCATTAAGGATGCTTGTCATTAGACTTTTAACCTTCGTGCTTTCCCTGTCTCTTCCTACCAGGCAGCTCCAGCAAGGATCATTTTTTCTACAGCTTGTTCATTTATCTCTATCTTTCTGGTGTGACTGAAGTCAAACACCAATTAATGCTATTAAAGCAGAGCTGTTATGTAGGTATCTTCAACAGAAGCATCTTCTCCCTGCTGTCTTTATCCCTTTTTTGACTCATAAAATCCCAGCAGTGTTCCCCAGACAAACTTCATTTTCCCAAGCTCCATCAGGCAGCCTGGATTGTGTTTTGCTTTTCCTGGTGACCCAGTGTGACAGGTCAGCCTGCTGCCAACTGAGCAAACAGGCCATCTGCCAACTCCACCTTCAATAGTCTGGCCAGCATCCTAAACTGAGGGTCTGATTCCTCAACATCAAAAGGCTGGCTTAAAATTGACTAAATAAAGATTCAAAGTGATAACATGGGCTTCTTTCATTTGCATCCTGAATTTTCTCCACTAGACTACACTAGGATTTTTTTCTGCCTTCTAGAAACTAGGCAGGGCAGACTATGAATCATGGATAAAGCCTAAAAGTCTCTGTCAAATTGAACATTTTTTTACAAGTTGTTTCTTTTTTCTTATGCAAGGGTTATCCCTGAACCACTGGGAATTTCAGAACAAGAGGAGAAGTCTTGAAACACTCACGAGAAAGCCAGTGATGACAACAAGTGTGTACTGATAGATTCTTCTCACTTCAGGTTCCTCTTCTGCACCATTGCCATCAGCAAGTTGTTAGGAAGATGTGAGCACTCCCCACATTCCCTGGCAGCACAGACTCCCATCTCCCTGGGAAGCAGAACCAGCACCTTGGATACTCCATGCACCTCTGTGAACCAGGACCAGCCCCATTTTTCCCATCACCAGGCATTTGCATGGATAAAGAGCAGCCCTCCATTAGAAACAGCACATAGAATGAACACAGCTTGATATCATTGCCCTGGAAATTTCTCCAGGGTTTTCTACCAAGATCTGGTCATTATTCTTCTTCCCCTTCATGTATGATGCTTTGGCTTCCAACATGTGCATTTCTGGACTGGCAGGTCAGGTTGAATGGATGCCAATCCATCTGATGTCAAAGCTGAAGTTCTCCATGTGTTTTGGAAAAGTCTGTCTGACTCTTCAAGGCCTTTTCAATCACTTCTGGTCTTTGAGTGGTGGTCAAGCCAATAAAAATGACTCAGCTGGAGCTGTCTCCATCTCACCTCAATACCCAAACCCATTTAATGTTCATAGCTGGGTTTTTTTTTTAATCTGCTACGGTTTGAGACAACATCAAGTCTCAGGAATTATTCTGACATCTCTGTCTTCCATCTACTCCAGCCTGCAACCAGTTGTATCTTCCAGATGGGGACGTGTGTCAGAGGAGCTGCAAAATGTAGCTGTGGGCAAAGTCAAGGACTGGGAAGAAGTTTCTTAAAGAAAGCCCTTAATCCTGTAGCTGTCTCTGCACTCAGGGGGAGGTGGTGAAGCCTTTCAGGGTGGAGAACTAAGCAGATCAGAGAAGCTGAGACCTTTGTGAACACTGGAGTTGGCATTGCTGGAAGAGGGGATGCACCAGTGATGAAAGAATCTTCTTCAGGGAATCTTACCGTAGGTCTCCAGGCCAAAGGGAGACTTGACATCAATTCTGGAAGTACAGGTTATGTTTCTCAAAACTTGACATGACTGTGCTGGTTTTCAGCTTACTTTGTGTCACTGCTGTAGGGCACCAAGTTGAATTCATTGAAGAAGTGAGGGTGGTTTGGATGGATGAACTACAAGGAGACACAACAACTGTGTACAGACACTCTTCTACAGCATCTTTAACCACCATCAGAAATGGCTGAAGATTCTCCAGGTCCTGCAGTGACCCTGCTTTATTTCTCATTGTCATAGATTGAGGACAACTTCATGGCTTCATCTCACCTGAGACGCAGTTGCTTCCTCTTAAACCACTCCAGCTTGTCCCTCTGTGCTCTCATCCACTCTGAATAAGGCTCATCAAAGTCAAGAGAATTGTCTTCCTTGGCTGAAGACGAGACATTATTCATGAGCCACCACACAGGCACAAGAGACAGTGACACAGGAATTAGAGTGAGTCGGAAACTTCCTTGGTACTACAGTCACTGAGCATCACCCTCATGCTGTAAATCCCAGGACATCTTTGTGCTAGGCCATTCATCCCAACAGATATTTAACCCCACCAACCCCTTGTCCCAACATCTTTCCATTCCTCTTCCCAAATCCAAGTCTGCTTTGACACATGAAGAGCAAGTGTCTTCAAAACTTTTATTTACTTTGGAAGCTGCATCGACTACCACAGGAAGAGAAACAGGAATTAGCAAATTTCTCCCAGCTGGGATTTGGCTTGAGATTTAACCAGCTCTGCTAGAGGGAGGTCTCCATTATAGGAAGGTATGGATCTGCCTTCAGATGAGAGCAGAACTCACCCTACAAATTATGTTCATCCCCTGCCATTGTGCAGGTGATTTTGGAGCTGAGACTTGTGCTCTTCCCATCTGTTCTATCAATACAGGCAAATCCTTTACAGCTTTTCCAAGCTCCCACCAACATCAACAGAGACCTTTGTGAGGGGTTCAAGGGTCATCAGAAGTGCTGCTGAAACTCCTTGAGACTTCATTTCTTCATCAATGCCTCTAATCTCAAAGAGGATCTTCACTCCTTATTTCAGGCAAGCAATATTATATCATCAGAGAGATGGCACGAGCAAAGGCCAAAGTCATCATGCTCGTACAGGTGCCATTAACAAGCACAGACACAAAAATCAATGCCATCCACTTCATGCCTTTAACTCCAGATCCACAGCGACCCCTGTTATGTGACTCACCCCTTACAACCCTCCCTGGTCCTTCCAAATGGAGACAGACACCTCCCAGTAAACTGGATACCCCTTCCCACAGCTCCACTCCTGGGAAACAGAGAAGAAATCAAGTCTGTAAACACCAATATATCTGTAAGGTGAGAAGGAAGGAGACAGAGGCTTATTTAAAATTAATTTCTGCCCCAAAGGGTGGTTGTTCTGTCTCTGTGGCCCAGGCTTATTGCAGCAATGCTGTCATTCCTGGAGCCCTGTGGAGTCAAAAAGGACAGGACTATGAGCAGGACTTTATTGTCTTCCCATGGCTGAGTCTTGGGGTTGTAATTAGAGCAGCTACTGATGCTAATGTGACTGCAAAAGGTGTCAGAGCTGCCAGGTGAACCGCACCTCGAGTGCTGCCACAGCTTGGTACAGGAGTTTTGCATCGGGGCTGGAAGGTGGAGAAGACATGAGATGCCTCTGTTAAGGGGATTTCAGCTCCACTTTCATTGAGCATGGACAGGTTTTTCTTTTTGGTGGACCACTGGGCGATCTCCAGGGTATGACAGCCTGCAGAATTGGATGAATTCCAGAAAGAATCTATTGCCAACACTATTGCTGATCATGGAAACCAGGATGTGTAAAAGGACATGATCCCACTGGCACCAGTGACTGAGGCAGCCTTTTCCCTAAAGTTTTGGGCTTTCCAAACCTCACAAGAAAGGGTGGGTTGGAGGTGGTCACCAACCATCCTTGCATATATTCCTTAGCACTCTGCTGTGTTTTCACAGGCATTACTGCCTGAACAAAATCAGGGGTTACTGACTCCAGAACCATTTCAGCACAAGTCTGATGCTCTGCTTCAAGCTGCCTGGTATCAAATGTCTTCATTTTCGACCATGAAAATGCCACTTGCTGAGTGTATTGGGGTGATTCTGGATCTGTTCCCAGAGAACTTTTTAGTCCCAGATCCCTGTGTAATATACTTCCATTGTTTAACTCATATCCCCCCCAAATCTGTTGTTTATATGTAGAGCGAATCACCATTTTCCTCTTCTTCTTTGTCCCTTCTCATGTCAGGAAAAAGAGACGATACTTCATCTTTCTCTTCTAGGTTTCATTTTTGCACAGAGTGAAGGGCTCTTGAGATTTCTCTCTCACTGCTTTGTAGTTGGCCTCTTCTGCCTGGGCTAACTGAAAACCATTAAAAGTATCAAGTGATTCACAACCAGCAATTGACAGAAATAAAGTCACCTCCTGACTGCCTTCCATTTTCTGGTGGCATCCACAGTTTTCAAGAGCAGGCAAAGTACTGCTTAATATCTCTCTCTCTCTCTCTTTCGCCTGCATTTTCCAAGAGTTTTGATTCCAGTGGGTCTCTCAAATGCCCCACTCTTCACCTAAAAAGTGTTTATTTCTTTTGCTTTGCTCTAAGTATCACGAGCTGCTCAAAAACCTGTTGAATGTGAGTAGCTTGACACAGGTTAGAGTTTTCCCTTGGTGTCCAAACTCTCAATTCTGTAAAATTGAGGGATAATATGGATTAACAAACTCATCCTGGATCTGTAGTGGGCATAGAGGTCCCCACAGCTGATGAGGAGGAAGGCACAGGGAGAGTGAAAGGGAGATGGAAAAGGAGTCATATGTGTCTCTCTCGGGAAGTTGAGTTGTGTTTCAGCAGGGATAGGAAATCAGATGGTCCTGCCCTTTTCATTTAAGGAATACTTCCTGAAGATACTGCCCTGAAGGGTCACAGCTGCTTTCCTGCTCCAGGACCCCATGCAGCAGGTTTGGCTGGCCAGTGCATCCTCAGATACACTGACAGAGAGGTGCTGGAGTGAGAAAGCTGCAGGTAAATGCAACGTCCCCAGGCATAAGCATGTCAGAGACCAATCCTTACTGAGAGCAGGAGACAGGACAGATTCTGCTGATATGGCACTGAGACTCCCTCTGGAGATGTTCTTCAATGCTTGGCTTAGCAGAAGAAATGTAGATGAGTTAGGGAATTAGGCAAAGACAGATTAGTTCAGTCTAAACTCAGGGTCAGGATGCAGCCCACCATCTCACCATCTGTCATCATCACACCACAGGTCTGGGAAGGTTCTGGGGCCACCAGCCATCACCTTTTGCCTAAAACCCTGTTTGGGGATTTTCTCTGAGCTCAGAGCTTGGAAGAACCACACAATTTACTGTAGGCTATGGCCCTCCATCCAGACACTCCTGCAGCAGCCAAAGTAAGTGTCTGAACAGGAGTGCTGGTCAGGAAAAGGGAACAGCTTCAGGGGTAGGGGAAGCAATTCTCAGTAAGAGGGAGGGAGGAAAGTCAGCAAGTGGGATTAAGCAACAAATCTGGAGAGGCTGAATGGGGTCTTCAGGGGTTTATGTGTGGAGAATGGAGAACAGAAAGCATCAGGGAGATCTGGCAGGATGAGGAAGGCTGGGCATGCAAAATAGGGTGAGCAGGAGTATAATAACTATAATGAGGGGCCTCTCCTTACCATTTTTGCTCCACGTAAGGGCTTCACACATCCCTGTGGTCTCTCTCATGGGGACAGAAATAGGAAGCTGTTGTAGAGCCTGAACCAACTCATTCCAGGTTCTCCAGCACAACTGTGCAGGCAGGCTGAGATCCCCTCCTCACCATACTGAGATGCCCTTCGCCCTGCTGCTCCAACTAAACTGGTGTTGGTTGCAACCAAGCCTCAGAAACAGATGACAACTCAGAAATTCACCAGCTATTTCAACCAGTTCTATTTCTATCTTATCTCTCCTCCTCACCACCAGACCCTTACCCCAAACTCCACCAGAAGCTGCAGTCTTTAAGGTTCTGAGCTCACATGGGGGATTTTTAAAATTACTAAGCCAAATTATGGCTGTGTCTCACAGGAAATGCCATTTCCTTATCCCATTTCCCCATCAGTGACCACATCACAGTGAAGGAGACCTCAGATACACTGAATTCCATGATCTTTTCCAGCTCACAGCACCCACACTCTGCTCCAGGAGAGCTCTGGTTCTCCCTTGCTCAGCCTCGCTCAGGTTGGATTCTTCCCTTCTCCCCTTGGAATTCCTGTGACTCAGCCTCAGTGTCTATGATCTGACACAGAGGAGAGAACATCCACAGGTGGGTCCATGGATAAGACTCATTGGTTGAGGTCTGCAGAGCTCCTGCACACCTTCCTAGACCTGCTATTCCAACAAACACTCAACTCACCCCGTTCATGCCGAGTATGGACACCCAGAGCAACGCTCCAAGTCCTCCAAGGGCAGGACTGGACTATGAACCCCATGTCCCAGCTGAAGAAGCAGAAGGAATTTGGGTCCTTCCATAGCATTTCATCAGGCAAACATCAATGCAGCCTGGAGAAGACTCTCATGTCTTCTAAGGGGATGGTGGCACAGGCAAGCAGAAGTTACAGAGTGCCAGGACAGAGAATAGGGTCACTTTCTAGTGATGAATTCTAATGAGCCACAGGGATCAGGATGACCAGCAGAGCCTTGGTAGCAAACAGGCTTCAGGCAGAGAGTAGTTACTGCCCAGCCATGAAGACAAACCTCCCCGAGGTCAAACCAATGAATGCTTAAATCCATGAGTATCACACTGGGCATACAGACCAGCCTCACACCAACACCCAACACCTTCTTGGGGAAGAAAAGCCAAACCACAGCTCTATCCAAAAGAAATAAAGTAGAGATTTCCCTCCATCTCATCTTGACCTGAAGATGTGAATAAGCATGTGATGGTCAGCAAGTCTAGGACAAGAGCACAGGAGAATATCTCAGCAGGACATCTGCTGCCATTCCCTGTATAAGGCCCCCAGCCCACCCCTCATCCTGCTCCTTCCATGCCTCTCTGCTTCCCAAACCCACCTTTTGTAATGCAAAACAACAACAGGTCTTGTTCCCTGCCTTGCCTGCTTTTCATCTAAATTAAAACTCTGCTAATCTCATTAATGAGCTCACCCTGGTGCCACCGTGTTCTTTGGATGCCCCCTAACACCATTAGGGGTTTATCCAGGGAAACAAAAGGGCATTACTCCATGCAGGGAATGAAGAATTAGCGCAAGGGTGGGGTGTGATTTGCAACTGGGCCCATAATCACTTGTTTGTGTGCAATTAGTGGCTTTAATCTCCATCTCATTGCCACTGTAGATGTCTGCAAGTGTGGGTAGGGGTGTCTGCAGAGATGCAGAGATGTGCAGGGGGCAGCAGCACACCAAAAGAGGTGAAGTGTGTTCAGATGACAGGGAAGTGAAGGGGCCTCAGAGTGGGCACAAACCAAAATATTGCAGCCTATCATCGGCTGGGGTGTCAATCAGTGACAGAGCAGAGGTGACAAGGAGGCCTTGGAGGGGACACACCTGGGTACAGACGAGCAGGGCCATGTGGAAGGGGCAAGAGGGAGAATTTCTTCACTAAAAGGGTTCTCAGGCATTGGAAGGGGCTGCCAGGGAGGTGGTGGAGTCACCATCCCTGGAGATGTTCAAGAATTCACCAGTGCTCTGGTCTAGCTGACAAGGTGGTGATCAGTCATGGGTTGGACTTGATCTTGGTGGGCTTTTCTAGCCTAAATGATTCTGTGATTCTAGGAAAGATGCGATTTATTTCCATCTCTTTTCCTTGAAAAAAAATGAATAGGGGTATATTGAATACCAAGGAAAAGGAGGGAAAATAAAATCAAAGAAGGAAAAGCCTTTTCTTATACCACTTTAACAAATTCACCTGGGTAAATCACTATCCTGATATGTCATTGAGCTTCCAATTTTAATACAGTTTGACAAGCACTTCTGTGAGCAGAAGTCATAAAGTTTGGTTTCTTAGAGAGATTAGTCCCATGGCTGGGTTTTCTCATGTCTGATAGTGTCTGAATGATAGTTTTCAAGTACTCTCTGCCTGGAGAAGGCTCCAAGGAGACCTTAAAGCAGCCTTCCAGTACTTTAGGGTGTTTACAACAAGGCTGGACATGGACTTTCACAAGGGCATTGAGTGATAGGACAAAGTGGAATGGCCTTAAACTGAGGGAGGGCAGGTTTAAATCAAGTATTAGGAAGAAATTCTTTACTATAAAGGTGGTGAGATACTGTCACAGGTTGTCCAGAGAGACTGTGGACTCCCCATCCCTGGAAGTGTTCAAGGCCAGGCTGGATGGAGTTCTGAGTTACCTGGTCTAGTGAAAGGTGTCCCTGCCCATGGCAGGGGGTTGGAACTGGATGATCTTTAAGGCTCCTTCCAACCCAAACCATTCTATGATTCCATGATTCTACCCAGCTTCTACATCAATACCAGCTTTAATTCCTTTTCAGCTCCTAATTTTGCCAGGAAGAAAATCCCTGGATGATGCTGCCTGGCAGTTATCCATCCTAATGTCCGGTGTCATCAGGATTTCCTCTGGACATGAGGATGATGGTTCCCCTGTGGATTGTGAAGGTGTTTTACAGGAATGGGAGGGTGTTGGGAATTAAATGTGTAGGTCAGAGGACAGCAACTCTGAGAGTTTGGGAGAGGGATGTGTGGGCTTAGGGCCTTTTGTGTGATGCCCAGAATACCTACTGGGAGAAGAGGCATCAAACATAATTTGATCCATCTGATATCCATAAAGGAAAGTTTATCCAAAGTCATATAATTAAACACTGGTATTCATATGCCCATCCAACCCTTCTGTTCCCATCTAATTCAGAGATAGAACTTCCAGTCATGAATTCAGCTGTTTCTACCACTGAAACTCTGAAAAAAATAAATTGTTCTTCATCTCCTTCCCTCTTTTATCTGGAGATTATTTGTTCCTACTTACTCTTTCAGAGAAAGGAAGTTTCTTCAGATCTCACCAGATTTGGAACAACACAGATGAAAATATTTTTCTATTTCAGGCTCTCCTCGTGAGAGATCTCCTGAGGGACCTTACAACCATTCATCTCCAAGCTTCTGGTGTGTCCTTGGGGCAAAGAAGAGGGAAGAGGTCATGTTTTTTGCTGTTGAAATCAAGCCTGCAGAAGTGAGACATCCAAGCACTGATCCACTACAACCCAAATTCTTGTTTCCCATCTTATCTTCCCTGTACCCTACATATTGGGTTGTTATTTTTAGGACCTGCTCCCAGGACATGAGTGTATTTGTCGCTCACTGGGGCTGCCAGCATCAAACTCTTCAGTATTAGTGCTGCTTCATCTCAGAAGTGCAGCTACACAACAGTGGAGTGTGGTTTTTATTGAACTTCTGGGTTTGATCTGTGAGGGCTCTGTGATGAGGGGAGTGTGTGAAGAACCACAGCAGAACTTTGTGTATTGATTAACTGGGGGAATTGCTCTGGCCTGGCTTTATAGCCCGTTGTAGAAGAGTTTCTGCACTACAGTCTCACGCAGGTTTGCAGTTTCGGGGTAGCAGTGATTAAAGTAAGCTTGGTTTAGCCAAAATTTTAAATGGAAGATCCCCACCACCTCTCTCTTTAAAATAAAACATATGATTTTATAATTCTGGGAGGTTTAAATCCCTGGGACTAATTTCTCTAGGGTTCTTGTCGGCATAAGAAACCTGCAGAGTTTTTCAGGGTAGTTATTTATGTGGGTACTTCTTGCAGTAGTTTGTTAGTAAATGCTCAGCTCTTCAGGTGTTGGTTTTTTCTATTCTAAAATAATATGAAGATGTAAACTTATCATGAGTTCAGTATCAACCTGACTACAGTAAAATGTTTCAAAGGTTGATTTTTATTTTTTTTTTCTGAGAGTTCATGCTGCCTTGGGAATACAACTGAGAACAGATTTGAAAAAAAAATAAAATTAATAAAACCCCTAAAACCACCGCCTTCTTTCTCAGCTTTCCACTCCTACAAGCAGCTTCTCAAACAACCAAATCAAAATTTGTCACAGAAGAACTGACAGAAATCTTGGAGAGGAAAAGGCAAGAGGGAAGAGAGAAGGGGCAGAGAGAAAGATGGGTCTGTCTCCAGGGCGGTGGGTTGGACATACCAACATTAGAGTAAATGGTGAGTAGTTAAGCCATCAAAACAAAGCTGTAAATTGGAGGTAGGTCTATTAAAGTCAAGCCTTCTCCACGGAGAGGCATGATATGTACCTGGGAGTGTATGAAAAGCGACAGACCATTTCAGGACGTGTTTACAGGACTGGGGATCCACAGGGTGTGTGCACACCAAGGGGGTGTGAGTGGGGCTGTACAAAGAGCCCAGCTCAGACACTGTAACACACAAGGTGAAGAATTGAAGAATATGCTTTTTGGTTTTTTTTTTTCCAAGCCACAATTATGCTGCCACTTCTCCCGAGTGCCCCCTCCCTCCTGAGACAATGCATTAAAGCACGGGAAAAGTGATACTTAACATTGAAATTCATCATTAATTCCTCTGTCTTTTATTGTCGTAACATTAGCCATAATGAACTCTTCTTGCACTGATGTCCATTTGGTGTGTCACTTTCCCTAGAAGTGCTTCATAACTTAGCATTAATTAATGGTGACTTACTGCAAATTGTGTTACAGAGCTGATAGCACTTCTGGGTAACTAAGTGTCACCAACTGCAGCCATCAAACTTGCTGCGGCAGCCAGGCGTCGTGCAGGATTAATTGCTGTATCACACACCAAGACATCACTTTTGGATCTTCCCAGGAAAGGAAGGAAAGTTCATGGCTTGGGAATTGAACTTGATTTAATTCTCAGCTCTGTGATTGACCTCCAATGTAGCCTTGGGCAAACCAGTTAAGACATTTGTGCCTTTCCACAAAGCCACAGCTGTGGCTGCAGGAGGACTGGGGTGGGTGGGTTGTAACCCCAGGGGTTGGGTGATTCAGTCCTGTTCATGAGCAACCCTTCTCCTGCCTGGAGCCAACTGCACTTCCATGATGCCTGCAAAGTTATTCTCACTTTGAAAGATGCTGTAGACATCATGAATCTTTGACTTCTGGACAATCTCACTACCTTTGTTCACCTAGACTTGGATATGTCACTTACTGCTCCCAAATCCAGCTGGGTGCAAATCCTTCACTGGCAGCTCAGTCTGGAGGGTTTGCCCTGAAGTTACACATGTAGAATAATAAAACCACAGAATGGTTTGGATTGGAAAGGACCTTAAAGATTATCTTGCCCTGGGCAGGGACATCTTCCACTAGACAAGATCAGAACCCCATCCAGCCTGTCCTTAAAGCAGCTCCTGAGGGACAGACTGCACCCACCCTGTAGCAGCAGTAGTGAGTTCTGATCTGCCCTCCCATCCCTCTGTGTCTACCATGGTGACAAATCCACAGCTTCATGCTGACTGAATACTTGTGGCCTTCTGTTCATTCTGCTGCTCTCCTGGCTTCCAAAACAAGGTGTCCTCATCCAAACTGGTAATCACAAATGGTGTATGGCTGATGTCAACAATTTAGATTTCCTAATGGTGAGATCCATGACCCAGAACTATTAAATTTACTAGAATAGAAACAAATTGTCTCCAAGAGAAAATGACCACTAAATTGCTACCCAGAGTCCTGCAAGAGTGAAATTCTTTGCTGGCTGGCAGCATTCTGAGTGCACCATTATGTGTAGGAAAGCAGAAGAACCACCACGAGTGATTCAGCTGTCTGGACACAACATCAAACCCCTACCCAGGTCAGGCCCTGTTGCTTACCTGAGCTGTCTGAGCCACTGACAAGGGAGCCACAAGAAAGTGGCTTCACAGATTCATTTCCTTCAGTCCCCTTTATCACCCACAGGATTTGGATCACTCAAAAAAACAAAAAAAAACCCAAGGGGATTTTACTCCAGAAGGCAGAAAGTCACATTTGGTTGATTATTGAAGGAGCCTGAAGGAGAAAGCTCATTTGTAGACATCTACAGTTTTGATATCAAGGGCTAAGACTTGGGTCACAGATGGAGACACCCACATTTAGGTGTCCCTCTGAGCCCTCTGTGTGAGCTGCCTGTTGGAGCTCTTGGGGTGGCCACTGGAGATCTGGTTGATGCACTGTAAGTGCAGTCTGACTACACAATAACTTGCCTAAGACTAAAAGGTAAAATAAGAAACCAACTTCCACCAGCAATAGGAAAGACAATAAGAGGAAAAAAAAAAGTTTAGTTCTTTCTAAGTCAGCATTATTTATCAGATTGAACTTTGCCTTTTGGCTTAGCAGGACTGGAGCTCCAGCCCCAAATTTAGCACTGCTGTGTGCTTTAAATATAATATAATATAAACAGATCTGTTTTCCTCAGAGAAGGGACTCAGCCATCCTCTTCACAGATATTAAAAATGCAGGGAGAGGCTGGTGTTTAATGAGTTCACTTGCAAGGCACTGAAGTCGGCTACCACCTGTCAGTGTCTTCACATGTGCTCCTAGGCCTTAATTAAGAGCTGTTCTTTGTTTAATTTCATTCCTTCTCTCCCCAGCCCCACCTACCTCCTTCCCCCTCCTTGGTTTGAGTTGTTTCAGAAGACAGAAACCAGTCCCAGAGAGATGCCTTCCAAAGTCAATCAAAAATTAATTTCATATGGCAGCCGAGTCACAACTTCGCATTTATTCGTCAAAGTCTGGTGACTTCTCAATCTTCTAATTACAGTAGCCTAGAGTCATTCAACTTGGAAAAGACCTCTAAAAGCCCACCACTGCCCCATGTCCCCAGTCATCAACTCAACCCCATCATCATCATCATCATCATCATCATCTTCATCATTCAATTCTAGACAACCAAAACACTCCCCAACACACAAGGCCACCCCACTGCCTCTCCCTGGCTGCCTGTCCCTTCTGAAGAGTTTATTGCCACCCCTTGCAACATTCCAGTTGTGTGAGCCATCCCACCGTGTTTCCATGATACCAACTGCGTATGTCATCGTTTTCCACGACGCTTCCAGCTCCTGCTGCCCATCGGTGGGACAAAAGCAGCCAGCCAAGCATGCAAATCAGATTAACAATTTGCACCTTTGTGAAAGGGATTAGCTGCTCAGCCTGGTGTGGATGCTCTAAGAAATCAATCTGCATCTGTCAAAATCTGTAACCTCACTTGTTTCCCTGACTCCATACTTGGGTTGCTTAAGATAATAATAATTAATTAACAACCTGCTTTAGATTGCATCTTCTCCCGCATGGGATTAATCTTGTATTTCCTTAGGGAGCTGATTTTCCAGGCTGGCTGTGAATTTATTCTTTGCTGCTGTAATACATGATGGTGTTTGCATGCTTTCAGGGTCACAGCTACAGCAGGCAAAGCATAGGAGTTAAAGCAGTGGAGCCGGTTTAGGATTGTGTCCAAATCCCATAAATGCCACATGTGACTTCAGATAAGTCACTTAATCACCCTTTTTCACACCCTATATTTACCAGATCAGTCAAGGCAAGCGGATTTACAAGGATGATTCATCCCAAAAAGGGCCAAGGGACATTGCTTCTATTCCTGATGCCACTCTGAAACTTCGGTAAAGTCACTTTACTCCCACCATCCCGACATCCCGGCTGCAGAGGGAGGGCAGCATCTGCTCAGTGCTAAGCCCTGAGTGACAGCCCTCAGCCAAGACACTCTTCCAGACATTCCCAGCCCTCAGGATCCTTTGGAGAGAAGGTCAGGCTTTGTGGATGGTGGCTTTTCATTGGGGTATCATGCTTCTGATTTCAAATGGGGAAGGTGTCACCTGCAGTGAACAGCTCCAAATTATCAGTTCCCCCGAGTAATGATTAGGTAGGAGTTAGGCCTTTTGCACTAAAAGTAGGGATAAGCCTGAACTTCTCCTACAAGGTGGAAATAAACTCTTCTCTGGACAACTGTCTCCTGCACATGGTAAGGAAGAAGG
Source organism: Margarornis squamiger (assembly GCA_035222235.1). Taxonomy (NCBI): domain Eukaryota; kingdom Metazoa; phylum Chordata; class Aves; order Passeriformes; family Furnariidae; genus Margarornis; species Margarornis squamiger. The sequence continues at coordinate 2,078,790 of JAWWTY010000037.1, forward strand.
GACAAATATACCATATAAAACTCACAGCAACACTTGCAATGCCCTGTCTGGTGACGGTGCAAAGAGGAGCCTTCCCAAGTCCCATTTCCAAAAACTAAGACAATGACCTCATTAATTGAAGTATTTTGGTAAAACACCCAAATCTGCTGTACCAACGAGCCATCCCTCTTTGCTTTGTTGTTGACCTTGGCATACCAATCCCCCAAACAGAACAAGAGCAGCCCTGCTTGGGAGGTACTAGCTCCTTTCTTCCATGCCCTGTTGATGTGACAACCAGTTTAAGGCCAGCAAATGTCATCTTCCACAGCAGGGTGTCCCATACCTTGCAAAGCTTTTCCCCATGGAAAGAGAGGGAAAGGGGAAGGGAGGGGGAGAATCAGGGAATTACTTGTGTGGTGCCCAGTGTGTTTCTTCAGGGCTGAAAGGGAACATCTGCACTCTCCTCCTCCCCCATCTCCAGTGTGCAGCCATCCAGAACCAGACACTTGCTGTGCATGAGGACCAGTCAGGAGCACTCAAGCCCCAGGACCATGTCTTAATAGAGGACATGCTGAAGGGATATGAATTTCTTGCCAGAGCAGCTTGGAGGCCACAATGATAGTAGTGGTGGGACAGGAGCATTCAGATGGCTTGCTAGAAAGTGGCACATCACAGGTCCTGTAGAAAGAAGCCAAACATCTCTGTCTCTTCCCATTATTCCTATTTTTTTTTGTAGCCACTCATTAAAAAACCTCCAAGATCTCCTGCTCTTACCATGGTGCTCAAAATACAGAGGCACAGGATGCTGAACCTTTGAGATATCCATCCTAGGAATTCTAAGTTACTCATCTCACAGGTTTCCAGGTAAGACCTTCTGCATTTCCATTCCACCTGGTGCAGAGTGGCGTGGCAGAACAGCCTGTTTGGAGATACTCTGGGCACTCAGAGTGGTCTTCATGGTGGAGTCTGGAGCTCATCGCCATCAAATTTACCCCCTGTTTCTTTAGACACTTTGGATGAGGGAACTCTGCAGCACATCTTTGTGGTGGGTGGGCACATCCTTGGCCACACAGAGAGTTTTTCTTTCCAATGTGCACACAACACTTCCATCAGAAGTTAATTTTTGGTGTATTTAAGCTTTCAGCCTCTCTAGTCAAGGTCTCAGCTGCAGTGCTGAATCCCTAAAATTACTTGAACACTCCCAAAACCCCTGTTTCCTCTTCTTCCATGACACCCTCTCCCAGAGGAAGACTTGTTTCAAGCATTCCCCATACGAGGAAGAGGAGACAACAAGGCTCAGCTCCACGGTGCTGTTTTGCCATTCAAGCAACACTCACCAGCTCCTGTTTCAGTCAGACTATTCATGACTTTTGGTCCTCTGTTTCCTCTCAGAAGGATCCAGGCAGTGCTCCAATTCAAGCAATGCTCATTCATCACAAGCCTGACTTGTCTGGTCTTGAACCTTTCTGCATGATACTGACAAGACCATCTTCTTCCTCGCACCACAATCTGGTCATTTTGGTCTGGGATTGGCAAGAATCTGTTTCTTGGCACACACATGTGGCTTCCAGAAGGTGTGTTCAACTTCATCTGTGAACACAGAGCGAACCTTAGGGAGGGGACAACAAGATAAGTTTGGAATGGGGTGGAAATGCTGGAGGAAAAGGGGCAGAGCAGGATTTGTAACGAGCACGTCAGACAAAATTGTAACTTGGGTCAGACATCAGGGATGAGCAAAGGCCTGAGGGAAGTCCTGGGTGTACTCACACATCAGGACAAGCAGCTCCTGCATAGATCTTGTCAAGCAAGGACTGACATCTCCCTTTGAGAAAATGTCTGTCCCTCGAGCTCTGGTGACAGCCCATCCATGTACACCCATTAAGCAGTTTGTTATTGTGACAGCTGACACGGTGATTGCTCGGTATGAATTGCAATTACCATCCAAGCACGAGGAATCTAAACTGATCAACAGGCAGCTTTAACTAACCAACAATCTTGCTCAGAGGGACAGGCCTCCTCCTGGGAGAAAAAGGCTCCTGAGAATCTCACAGCTCCTTTTCCGAAAGGGATGTGTGCCCAGACAACAGCAGGGCTGGGCTTTTGGAGGGAATGATGCTCAGGTGTTAAACAGAGAGGATATTTTTACTCATTCCTTTGCCAAGCACTGAGAGAAAAAGGAGTACTCCTGGACTGGAGCCATCCCATTCAATAACTCCACAAAAAAACAGGGAACATCTTCCCCATATCCTTTCCCCACACCAATGGAATGAGATGTTAAAATGTAATGGAAGCTGGAAGAAATTTGGATGAAAAAAAAAAGCGTGCAAAATCTCTGATTTTGGTGATGAACATTTTGAGGTTTAATTCTACAAGGTCTGCTGTCTCAAATATACTCCAGGGTCACCCTTCATCCCCTTCCCTACAAGCTTTCACTGCAAGCCACAGGAGGGAGGGAATTGCAATCCTGCAAAGCCAGGAGTCCAAGGATGTCCCACAGAGACACCCCAGAAGGTTCCCATATGGTCGAATAAGCTGCTGGAACTGATTTCCTGGCAGCAGCCACGGTACACACTTGGAACAAACCTGTCCCAAAACATCTCACCTCCCTCCTGTGTGCCAAGCACAGCTGAGCCATGGTCCTGCCTCAGAGCAGCCCAGGAGGAGCAGATGCCAGCACTGGAGCTCATCAGTAGACCTGGAGGTGAACTGTGAACTGCTTTGGTTGGACACAGGTCAATTCTCCAGGAGATAGGAAGTCTTCCTGTATGGAGAAGACTCTCTGAAGCACTGTGAGAACATTTATATTGTAATCTCTTCTGGTGGGCTCCTTCCTCAATCAAATCAGTGAAAAGGAGATGCCTCCAAGCTGCCAAATGCACTCAGTCCTGTGCACTTGCAGACACAAATAGTACTTTTGGGCAGTACTTTTTGCTGTCCCAGACCTCAAGGCCTAGGTTTGCATCCCTTGGAGGAGTGGTGAGCCTACTCATTAAACAGGACAAGAATGGCAGGTCCCTCCTTCCTCGTGTCCTGGTATAGCCCCATATCATGCACAGGCTGGTGTTGGAGGGTGGCAGAAGAACTGAACACAGAGAAAAAGGCTGGAATTGCAGGTTTCATCCTGCCTACCCCTCACCTCTGTCTGTGTCTTCTCAAAGGGCCACCTGCAGTTCAGTCCCTAACCTTGTATGCTGCTGATGGTCATGGTGGGGATGGGAAGTGACCTTTTGGAGCCTCTGCACGGCCTCCAGCACTTCTGACTCTGCTTCAACCTCTTCCTCAGTCTTCTTTCTTTGCAGAAAAAACGATTCCTGGGACAATAGTTGCCAGACAACATGTACACAGGGAGGTCTTGTTCTTTGGCCTGATGCCACTGCTCTTTAAATGCACCGCCCTCAACAAGTCCTTTCAGTGGCTTTAACTGGCCAGACAACTTTATCTTTTTTTCTTGTAGCGTGCAAAGTCCACTGCTTTGATTGTCTCCTGGGATGGGATTCATCTTACCTGATGTTTGATGTCTACCACGTTGATTGCAGCCGAGCTGGTCACCTTCGGCTCCCTTTATAGTCTGCAGAGAGAAATAAGCCCTGGCAGGACATGAGTCATCTGACCTATTTGAGATGTCTACTTCAGAAGGAGATTAATCACGCTCTGGACGCACCTGTTTTGCTCCAGCTAAAGCTGGAGTCTAGACAACCAGCTCAGATGAATTCAACCTCAGTGCCTCTTTAGGTGCTCATCTCCCCAGGATCAGTGGCTGTAATGAACCTTCCAGCAATTTTCTCAGTCCTGCTTTAGCTGAGATGCACTTTGGTCCATGCTGTGTGATGAAAGCTAATGATGAGCAGTATAACCTAATGAGAGCAAGGGCTGCTGTTGTCTCCTGAAAAGAGTTCTCTGTCCTTCAGAGAAGGTGGGAGAAGGTGTGTAAAGGTACCAGACGAGGCAGCTACACTTGGGTACTGGACGTGGGTAGATTTGGGGGTATTTTTATACTGCCCAGATGGTGAGGATTCTCTTCAAACAGTATAAAAGAGATATCAGAGAGCATAAGTAACTTAAGGATATGTTCTCACTGCAAAATGTTGAGCATTCTGCTTGTGCTCTCTCTGCTTTTCCTGACAGCTCTGTCTCTCAGCCTTGCCAAAGTCAGGGCTCAAATTGGGAAGCAGAAGGAAATCAAGAGCCCCAGAGTTGAGCATGTGCTGGGGAACATCTCCTTAGACCATGCAGTGTCCCAGCCACACAGCATCGTGCTGGCCACAAACACCCACACAGACAACCTTTGGTGTGAAAGGGTGTTGGAAGAAGACTTGCCACGTGGTCTCATGATGTTCCCAGTCTGGATGGTGCAGAGAACAGGACACCCCAACATGCATCTACCGGGATTTGGAGATAAGCAGTGGCAGAACTGCAGCCAACATAGGTGCTGATGAACTGGGCTGAGACCTGCCCACTATGCTCCCAACTAATGCATGCAGGGCACAAGGTGAAGAGCTTGGAAGCACAGAAATGCCTGCACACGCAGGTGGGCACTCAATCCTGCTTGTATTTGAAGAGCTCGGGCAGCATTTGTGTCTAAGTGCATGCTGACCCCTAACAGTGCTGAGTCCGAGCTTGCAAAAGGGCTTTGACCTCTACTTAATTAACAGAGAAGACATATTCTTGATGTATCACTTGCTGTCAGCATCCCTGGTTTGAGAAGGAACTGCAGCAGGATCTGTGCTGGAAGTAGGAGCAGGGGATTTGGCTCTGGGATCACTTACAGGTTTCATTATGCCATTGATTAATGAGTATCACAGAATCACAGAATGGTTTGGGTTGGAAGGGACCTTCAAGATCATCCAGTTCAAACTCCCTGCCATGGGCGGGGACACCTTCCACTAGCCCAGGTTGCTCCAAGCCCTGTCCAACCTGGCCTTGGACACTTCCAGGGATGGGGCAGCCACAGCTTCTCTGCCCAACCTGTGCCAGGGCCTGCCCACCCTCAAAGTTAACAAAATTTCCTCTAATATCTAATCTAACCCTGCCTTCTGTCAATGGGAAGCCATTCCCCCTTGTCCTATCACTCCATGCCCTTGTCCATGGTCCTTCTCCAGCTCCCTTGGAGCCCCTTTAGGCACTGGAAGGAGCTCTAAGGTCTCTCCACATCCTTCTCTTCTCCAGTCTGAGCAATCCCATCTCAGTCTTCCCCAATTTAAAGCCACAGGGAGAGTCAGAGCCCAGCTGAGTCTGTACTTGTTGATTCCAGCACTCAAAACCTTGCAACAAATCACATCTCCTCAGTTCAAAAGATGAGATCCTCATCCTAGCAGTGGAGAACAGGATTGACATGAGGTCTCTTTTCCCCATCCCCCTGAGCAATGTGGAGCCAAACCTCTCACCAGTGGCATTGAACCCCTTCTTGCTTCTGCTCGGAGATGTCCTTGTCAAGTTGGCATGAGCTGTGTTAAATATCCACAATTTATTGCTCTTTCAGCCAGCCACGAACAAGACAATGCAGGAAACATGGTTGAAAGGCACACACATGCATGGAGAAGTGAACTGCCTCCCTCCTGGCACTCGAGGCTGTTGCTTCCTGGGGAGGAAGGGAATTTCCCTGAAGTGCCTCACAGAGGCTCATTCTCCAATTGCAAAAGCAAAGCAGCGTTTACCACCAGATGAAATCAGTGAGTGGGAGCACAGGAGTGGGGCCAAGGGTGAGATGATGCTTTGTGATATAGTTGAGGCTTGCAGCAATCTCAGTGTTCTGGGAACAGATAGGACGAGAAAGGAGATCTCCCATATATTTTTCTTTTTAATCATCGCTGTTCTTCTAGGAGTCACTCATCCATTTGGACGAAATATTATTTACACAGCAGGAGCTGAAGAAGAGCTTGAGTCCCTTTGTCCCAGAACTTGGCTGAAGTTTCAATACAGCCCTCAACAAAAACAAACCAGAGCTGGTGACTGAATCTTTCTCAGGAGCAATAAAACCCAAGCTAAATCAGCCAATTTGCAGCTTTTTACTCTCCTATTTCACTTTGCATCTCTTGTTTCAGGCAGGAATGGAGGACCTGAATGTGAAAGTGCAGGGAAAATACGGAATAAAAGGAGTAAGATGGTTCAGATTGGATAAGAGCCAGTTAATATTGTGGCCACAGGCAAGGTCTAAACCAGAATATTCTGTACTGAGCCAGAGAGACCACACTGTCCATCCAAGAGCTGCAGTGATTTAATCCACCACTGAGGAAGCTGCAGAGCAGAAGAAGGAGGGAAGGATGTTTACTTTATCACAAGAACACAATCAGACAATCACTATTTCTGAGAGAACACCCCTTTCTTTACCCCAGAAAGGACTGAAGTACCTCTGCCTTCTGTTCTATTTTCCCCACTTTTATCAGAGGACTCCAAACAAAGTTCCCCGGGGACGGTGACAGAGCAAAGGAAGAAGCATTTGAAGCTGCTTTTTCCACTGGGAATATCTTTTAATGTCAAAAGTAGGCTTTGGCCACCACCCCATCCTTTTGGGCCTCCTTCATCCACACCTACATTTGCACTTGAAGGTGCAAATTCCCTCTGTTGTGCTGACATGCAGAATGCTGTCTAACATTCTGTCTCCAGGCAGTTCCCCTCAGAGCCCATTAAACTGACTTGCCTGAACCCCAGTGAAGTTGAGCAGTGAGTCATTTCACCTCCACCTGCACCCTTTGGATCAATCCTGACATTTCTGTGTCTTTTTGTGCCAGTAGAGGTGTTTCTCCTGCCTTGGGGCTGCCTGAGAGGTTTCTGTGACCTCTGTTCAGGTCAGGATGCAGATGCTGTTTACCAGCTCTGAGGCTCTGCAGAAGCTGTGGCCAGCACTGTCCAGGTGCAGGGAAATCTGCCTTCCAGCACCATCCTCCTCCTCTACAGCCACTCCAGGCAGGAACTTTAACTGCTTTAATTAGTCACTGTTTGCTCTCCTCAGGTCTCGCGTTATCACTGGAATACTCATTTAAATCTGGTGGCCAAACAAATTAAAACTAATGAGGCCATTAGGGTCACATTAACATAGAAGGAATATGGGAGAGCTTCCGGAGGAGGTTTTTTGCCAGACTGGGCACATGCCCTGCTGTGTGTGCTGGCAAAGCCTGATTCCAACCTTGGAGAGAACGGGAATAAATGACCCAGGTGCAGGGATGATCCAGTACCAAACCTGGGATGTGGCAGGACAAGGTTCCCTGCTGCCTCCTGGGGTGTTTGATAATGGCAAACACAGTGGGAGCAGCAGGTTTGGATGAAGGATGAGAGGCAGGGATTTGAGTGGATAGAGAGAATTTGGCACACAACATCAAGGATTTTTGTCCCAACTCCCTGCACTTGATCTCTGCTGGTAAATGGGTCTGGTGCTTCAACAGAGACTTCACACAGAAGGTCATCTGACTAATTCCCATGCAGGTGGTTACCCAGCCAGGAAGCCAAGGAAGCAGAGGGACTGGGATGTGAAGCCAGATGCATCCTCTTGCTCCTCTGCCTTTGCCTACAGAGAGCATGCAGAGCATTCCTGCTGGCCCAGGAGCCCACCCAGGGGGAGACTCTTGGACAAGCCAAATTCGATGGGAAGATAAACAGCTACAGAAGAAATACAACTGACACAGAAATAGGGATGGCTCCTCTGAGGGGATAACAGGCCAGAACAGAAAACTCATCCATGCTGAGAACCACCTTGTCCTTCAGGCACTCACCCATGGGAAGTGTCAATTCCTAAGTCTCCTTGAAAATGGGAGAGAGAATCCAATGCTACCCCTCTGAGACAAGAACCAGAGCATTCCTACTTCGCTTTTGAAACACAAATGATGGGTATCACAGAATCATTTAGGTTGGAAAAGACCTTTAAGATCAACTCCAGGTTTATGTTAACCCAACACTGCCAAGGCCACCACTAAGCCACATCCCCAAACACCACATCTGCACATTTTTTGAACGCTTCCAGGGATGGAGACTCCACCACTTCCCTGGACAGCCTGTTCCAGTACTTCACCACCCTTTCAGTGAAGAAATTTTTCCTAATATCCAATCTAAACTGCCTCTGGCACAACCTGAGGCTATGTCCCCTCATCCTGTTCCCTGTTCCCTGGGAGCAGAGCCTGATCCTCCCCAGCTCCCCGCTCCTGGAAGGGACTTGTAGAGCCAGAAGGTCCCCCCTGAGCCTCCTTTTCTCCAGGCTCAGCCCCCCCAGCTCCCTAAGCCTCTCCTGCTGCTCCAGCCCCTTCCCAGCTCCCTTCCCTTCCCTGCCCACACTCCAGCCCCTCAGGGTCTCTGCTGGCTGAGGGGTCCAGACCTGCCCCAGCATCCCAGGAGGGGCCTCCCCAGGTCCCAGCACAGGGATGGGCACTGCCCAGGGGCTGTGCCCACACTGGTGCTGGCACAATCCAGGGGCCATCAGCCTCTTGCCCACCTGGGCACCCCTGGGCTCGTGTCCAGCCACTGTCACAGCACCCCCAGGACCTTTTCCAGCTTTCCAGCCTCTCCACCCCATCCTGGGGCAATGCCTGGGGTTGTTGTGATCCCAAGTGCAGGACCCAGCACTTGGCCCCATTTAACCTCACACAACCTGTCTCGACCCATTGATCCAGCCTGCACAGATCCCTCTGTCAGTCCTTCCCACCCTCCAGCAGATCAACACTCCCACCCAGCTGGGTGTCCCTGTGACTGTGCAGGCTCTGCCTGCTCCCTGGCCCTGGGCATTTGACATTCAGCTCACACTCAGTAGGAACTGCTCACAAGTTCTGCAGCAGCTGGAGGAGAGAGGAAAACGCTCTCTGACCTGTGTGTGTCGATCTTTGCTGCAGCACCAACAGCCACAGCCTTCCAGTTCATGCCCTGTGCTGCAAAGACAGACCTTCCATGAACAGAGCATCCCCTCAGGCAGCAGCCTTAGGGATTTCCATGCCATTCCCATGCCATTCCAAAGAACCTTGTTGTCTTCTTTCCCCCCACCTTATGTTGATGTGATACCTGTAGGTGAGGTGGGCTGGGTAAGTGAGCAAAGCTCCTCCACCCTTAATTCACACACGCATTTAAAAGAAAAAGAAAAATTAGGGGGGAAGAAAAGATTAGTCTGGCAATATTTTATTCCAGCTTGCCATCAGCCAGCTCTAAATGCCTGGCAACCTTTAGGAGCACAGCCCTGGCTGGGTGAGCAAAGACTGTAGAGCCAGGGACTGACAGAGTAAAACAGGAGAATTTTAGGACAAATTGCTAAAAGTGAGGACTACAGGGATTTAGAAGTACACAGGTCTGTCAGCTCCCTATGCTTTTGCTCCCTTCAGCTCAGTCTTCATGGCTTTCTCTGCCTGCTTCCAACCATTCCCTAGCTCCAGCCAAGGCAGAAGCCGATCAGTACCACGATTGGGTAGAGGTGATGCCAAAAACTGAGCACTTTGAGCTTACCTGAAGAAAATATGCAGATATTTAGACTGAGGGGATGTTGAAGGCAACTCTAAGAAGAGTGATTGCTGCTAAAGCAGCACAGGGTGGTTTCTCAGGGCAGGGACACGAGAGGTGATGGTACTTTAGAGGATGAGACACCAAGGTTATCTGAGTAGAAGGGACACCTCAGGACCCACACAAGTGTTTCAGAGAAGCCCTAGACGTGTCCTCAGGTGAGTACTCTGTCCTTCTCTGCTCCTCCCTCTTCAGGCAGCACACCAAAGGGGCAACCACTTGGGAAAGGTAGGACCAAGGCTTTTAGGGGAAGTTATGACCTTCAGCAAGGATCAGAGAGCAGGACAAGTGTCTTGGTTAACACATGTAGACTTGCTAAATGTGCTACAGACAAGGCAATGACCCTTGAGAGCCACATGCCTGGATCTGGGTGCTCTGCAGAGTGCCTTGTGTCTTGCTTCCCAGCAGCAATTTGGATTGTTCTCTGCAGAACAACTTATTTATTGGATGCTGCTGCATTTCCCTCTTGTGGAATATCTGGCAGAAGGCTGTTGTTTTCTGAGATTTATTTATTTTATCTTTTTATTTTGCAATTAATTTCTTTCCTGCTGTAGAGGTAGCACAGGAAAGAGATTATTTGCCATTCAAGGTGGTGATATACCCACCACATAAACCACATAACTTCTGTGGCATCATTCCTGTTTTCTTGGATGGATGAGGGTCACTTTTAGGCCCTCTTTTTTGTAGGAACACAGACTTAAATGAGAAATTTTAAAATGTATTTCCCACAAGCATTGATGCTAATGAAGAGAGCATTTACAGAAATCTCCAAAAAAGAGCACTGTATCATCCCTACTTGTCCTGTTTTCTGGAGATCATCCAAGACTGAGCTAATGCTTATGTTTCTTTGCAGGGTTAGAAGGTCTTAGAACCATCTCCAGAGGTTCTTCTGCTTTCATAACAGCACTTGAAATCTTGGAATGGTTCAACAAGTTGCACTGATATTTTTTGATAGCAAAGTCACAGATAACCCACACTCCTGGATGGCTCAGGTGATGGTTTCTAGATCACAAAGCTCTTCACTTAGGGTGTCAGGTGATGTAAAGAGGAAGCAGCTGTCATCTCCTGATACAAGAGTGACATTTTATGGGACACTAACCAGCTCTTGGGGTTCTCAGTGAAGAAGTCAATAACAGGCAACTGGGAATGAAATCTTACCTGACTACCAGAGGTAGTTTGTCATTTTAAATCAAGAGCAAGGCTCGAAGTTGAGCTGATACTAAGGAAAGAATTTGTAGGGATGATGTTTCTAGAGACACAGCAGGGAATAGGGGACCTAAATATAGAGAATATGTGTCCTTCATAGAATCACAGAATAGTTTGAGTTGGAAGGGACCTTAAACTTCATCTACTTCCACCCCCTTGCCATGGCTAGTGATGCCACCAAGGAGAGCAGCTCTTGAGAGGAGCAAAGCCAGCTTCCCCCAGGCAGCACGAAACACCTTTCCAGGACTTGAATTGGTAGAAAAGCAACACAGAGTTTAGAGAACCTGTGAGTGACACCAAACCCTCCATGGTCTCCTTCTCATGCCCTCAGCCTGGTGCTTGGCAGAGCTGTGAGGGGGGTTTGATATCTGCCTCATCACCTTGCCCCAGCTCCTTAGCATCTCTGAGCCAAAAGGAGGAAGAGAAAAGGAATGCCGTGGTGGGAGAGTTAACTTTTAGGCTGTGTAAGGAATAACCGAGCTGGGTGTCATTGTGCTGCACAAGTGACCTACTTTCTCTTTATCTGGCTTATCTCTGTTTGCATTGGTTTATTGATGGCAGGAGATACTGCTAAGTGAGTGGTGCTTCCAGAATACAAATGAAGGTCGAATGCAGCCCTTGTGCCCGGGGAAAACTCTGGCAGAGACCAAGAGCAGCGCCTCCCCTCAGCTCCTGGCAATTAGCAGGCAGAGCTAATGCAGGGAGGTGATGGGCTCCGGGGCAGGGACCAGGCAGTGCTACTGCTGTGCTTTCTAATGAGCAGGCAGAAATTAGGCAATGAGCCCTGCAGGCACATTGTGAGAGGGAGAAATGCTGGTTTAGTCCCACAGAAAGGCTGGTTCTGGCTGGGGTAGAGTTTTCTTTGGTCATTCCTTGAATTTCAGCAGGCTGGGAGATCATGAGGAGAAAGTAAAACTCTTGGAGTTTTATTTCAAGTGAAATACTGTATTCTCCTCTCTAAGAGTGACAGTGAGCTGGGGACCAGCTCCATGTTTCTGTCTCCCATTTTCTGACCCCAGCTATGTTATCCCAGTGTTCACATGGCTGTGCCTCTACCATTCTCTTCCATCCCTCTACAAAAGCACCCACCTCTGAGGCTAAGCCTGTAGAAACACACAATCCAGGGCTGGGGAAACACTTTCTAGCACAGTCCCTGGTAGAGCTTTGGCCAATGCCACCAGCACCCTGAGAGGCATTGCCCGGGCAGGGTTGAGGAGCTCAAATTTACACTGCCTGAGCTCGTCAGGCCATGTGGTGGAGGGCAGGAAAGGGAGATACGTGGACATAAATAGCTGTAGCCCTGTTGTGTTTCTTTCTGCACACAGCTATGCCTATGAAAAGCTTCTTTAGCCCACACAGAAAGCTCATGGGCTGTAACACACTCGGTGCCACAATTCCTCACCATCCTTTTGCCTTTCCACAGGGATTAAATCCCTACTCCAAGCCAAAGCAGACTGTCTGGCAACCACTGAGACCAGGGGTGCAGCCCCACACTCCTTCCCTCTCCACACTTCCCTCACCTCTGTGAAGCATCAAAGAAGTACCAAGCTGGCTCCACAATTTGTTTCCAGGTTCCTGCTCTCCACCTGCATGGGGCTGGTGCCAGACTTGGGAAAAGCTCCTCATCCTCCCCTCTCCTTCTCCCTTTTCCCTTTTCCCTTGCAGGAGAGAGCTGCTGCCACACCTGTATTTGCTAATCAGCTCACAGCATGCTCTGTAATTGCCCACGAGAACACACGGGTGCAGATGTGGTGGGGAGACGGGGGCAGGCACAAAATGAGATTCTTGTTTTCCAAACAGACACCAAAATTTAATTACAGCCTCAATAAACGGTTATTAAAACCCTCTTTGCTTTGTTGTTTTTCTTCCCCCCATTGTCTCCCGGCCCTGCACATTATTGAATCATCAGCTCCTGTTGTCTTGTTTGGATGCTTTCAGGAAAGGAGATGATGGAGAAAACCGCAAACACGGTTTGGACCCAAGAATTGTCTTCCCCCTCTCTCCTCCCTTTTCTTTTATTGTAAATTTTCCCTCTCCTTCTGCTAAAAAGAGGTAGCAGAGACTCATCATCCATATTTTCTACCTCTTTTGATTCCCAGACAAGTAGGAATTCTCAATACTTTGTACAGGGGGAGGAAGGAAGGGAAGGAAGGAACTGCCTGTAGGACAAGGTGTCCCTGTGAGGTGTGTTGGAGCGCAAAAAGGGGCACTACCTGCTGTAGCTCTCCACAATGGGCTGATCTCCTCATCCCTTGCCAAGACTGCAGCTCCCAGGTGTCTTCATCCTAAAGGAATCCCTTGCCTGAAGACAGGGGAGCATCCTCCTGCTCTGGGTTTGTGCAGTTCTGGTCCCACACAGTCCTGTTCTTTTAGGTGACCACAATGACCTCATCAACCATGGCAGTTATCCTATGGAGAGGTCTGGATGTCCCTTTTCCTACACCCCTGGTAACCCTGAGGTAGTTTAGGCACTCCTGGCTATTTGCAAGAACAACTTACAGCTTCCCTCGGGATCTGTCCTTGCTTTACCCTCAGGGTATGAGTAAGGATTGACATCCCCACTACTCTCCTTCAGGGATAGAAGGAGATAAAGTTTCTCCTCGAGCTGGAAGCTGGTGGCTGATATTGGTCCCTGGGAGGATTCTTTGCCCACTCCACCATCCCACCTTCCCAAGGACATGGAGAGGTTGTAGGCTGTGTTTCCACAAGGTCCCTGCACCTTTCCCACCCCAATGTCTCTGCACAGTTCCCAGCCCTGATATCTCCCCCATCCTGCCTCCCCATCAGTTTCATGTGCTCAGTGCTCAGCATTCCCAGGTGCTGCAGCATGGATCCTTTTCCAGGGACATGGCAGGACTCCTGGAACTGGTGGATAACAGACCAGCTGCATAGACATCCCCTGTCACCAAATATCCAGCTCAGGGTGCCAGGTGCTCTGATTATTTCATCATCATGATACATGGGAGACAAGACACAAAAATGTGACCTTTCCTTCTCCCATCTTCCTGCAACACTCGTGCCCTCAACAAGAGCACCCCTCCTTCCAACCTGTGCTCCAAAGGCTCCAAAGCTGTACTTAAAAGGTAGGAGTTAAATCCTGTCCATGTCCAGTTTTACTGTAAGGATGTTCAGGGCAGAGGGCACTAAGAAGGCTTTGCTACTACACCAGCATTCATTAGCACACCATGTTAGCCCTGGGCACGCATCAAAAATGTTAATCAGATGTTTCCCCCTTCCCTCCTCCCGGCTTCAATCCCTCTGTCAGGATCCCCAAAGGTTTGACATGTGCACAGCAGGCTTGGTACTATCTCAGCCTCCATCATGAAGAACCAGCCAGGGCCTGAACTCCCCTGATGTCTGCTGGGTTTTCAGAGTTGATTCCATCTCCTTGCTGCCTAATCCCTGCTTGTAATTACAAATAGCAGGCATGGGGGTCCATCTGTGGAGATAACAACTGCCCTGTTTGCTGACCACAGCAACCAGAGATGGCTCCAACATTTGCCAGCTCCATTGCACAAATCCAGAGGGCTTAAAGTTATGTATTTACATGGCTCCTTAACTCCCTGCTTGTCAAGAAGAGTCCTCCCACCCCAGATTGAAACAAATATGTGTTCATTTGCACAAGCCCTGAAGCCTGTCCTATAGGTGGCAGGTTTATCTACATCCTGTTCATCCCTAGGAGCCAAATTAAAACACATGGAGATGTATCCTGAGGGTGAGCAAGGAGACCTGGGTTCAGATATACCCTCCAGAGAGCAGCTTCCCATACAGAAATTTACACAGGAAGTGCTGGAGATGATTTAAAGTGGCTGAGAAAATTCTGGATGAGTGGGAGGGAAAGGCCTTGGCACAGTAATAGGATGGCTCCAGAAAACATAGATGTGAAGTGCAACAGGACCACCCTAATGGGATGCTCCAACACTCCAAATTCACTTCCAGGAGGAGATGACTTCTCCTCTCACTGGTCTTTTAAGACCACAGCAGGGTGTTGGCCCCAGAGATTCTCTGAGCTACAAAACCATCAGTCAGGTGGTTCCCCATCTCAGTTACCCCCACAGACCATGACGGGCCCTGTTCTGTACCAGGTTGCAGGGAGATCCACCAGAACCCATTCCTCCATCACCCAACTCCCAGCCATCCACAACATACTTCCAGCTCTTTCCCCAGTGCTCCCCACACCCTCCCACTGGGACCCCAATTACGTGCTGGTACCTTCTTTCCCCACTGTGATACCTGGCACTCCCTAAGATGATTCACTGATGGACCACAGCACCTTCCCAGCCCTGTTCTCCCAGATGTACCTTAATTCTGTTTTGGCACCCAGACAGAATAGAATTCATGGAATCCTTTAGCTTGGAAAAGCCCTCTAAGATCCCAAGTCCAACCATTAACTCAGCACTGCCAAGCCCACCACTAAACCATGTCCCCAGATGACACACTGACATGTCTTTTAAACACCTCCAGGGATGGTGACTCCACCACTGCCCCAGGCAGCTGTGCCAGTGCCTGACAAAACTTGTGGGGAAGATCATTTGGCAGGAGGGGAAAGATTTATCTGAGGGCCTTCAGTGTGGGCAACAGCACTTGGGCAGTGGTTTCTCTGTCCTAGGAGCCAAACTGGAACTGGGTATGGTACCAAACTCCAGCCCACAGTGTCCACTCTAGTTCATTGCTGAGCATCCTGACACAGCTGAAGGGACCTGTTAGTGCTCTCACAGAAAACACCAAGCCTGAATCAGACTGGTCCCTTTGCCCTCAAGGCTGCAGAGCAATCTGTGACTCATTTAATTTATCAGCACAAACACAGCCTTTGATCCCTTGGAGTCACCGGAGACCTCAGCTGTGCAGAATTTACAGTGCAAATGGTCTCATCCTAAAACAAACACCTCCACCTGGCCCAGTGACTCACACCCTCATCCTGCTCATGGTACTAAGGAGACCTCTCTTGTCTATGATGGGGACACAGGTGCCAGCTCACAAGTTGCCCACACTGGAGACACTTTCAGAGGTGAATCCCACCTTAGCTCTCAGTTCTAAGGGGTCCAGTTCTGTCCCAGGTTGCGTGGAGATACACCAGAATCCATCCCTCCACACCCAGCTCCCATTCCTGGCATGATAAGTGGACAGCCCCTGGAAAAGCAGATGTGAAGTACAACAGGACCAGCCTAATGGGATGTTCCAATTCCCCAAACAAGTCCTTCTTGATGCGTTGCACATCACAGCTGGGCCCTGGCTCATGCATCTGAGAGCAGAAGGAGGCATGGATGGGCAAAAAAGACCCCAAATCAGATCCAAGCTGTCGCCTCCAACAGCTATGGAGACAGTGACTTCACAACTCCTACACGTGGCTTTCAGAGAAACCTCTACACCAGAGTTTCTTCCCTTTGCAAAGATCTCTAGTTCCTGACCTTCCCGTGTCCTTCCCCAGCCTCTCGAATCTTTCCTCCTGCCTCTGCTGAAGGAAAATTCCTTTTACTCTTAGATGGGTCACCGTGTAAGCAGCAGAGAGATGACAGCAGCACTCTGAGCAGCCACCAGAGATGTTTCCCAAGCATTCACATCCCCTTTCCCCCTCCCTTTCTCCACAAGTTCCAGTTCTTTTCTCCTTTATCACACTCATTTCCGTCCAACTATTTATTGTGCAATAGCTCATTACCATTCCTCCTAGGACACCTTTAATAAAAGCCTATGCTTGCATATTAAATATTAAATTTATAAGATGTATAATCCTTCTAATTAAGTTGAATTTAATCTAGAGCTCTAAATTAGAAGGAAAAAGAGTGGGGGAAAAAATAAGGCGGGGAAGAAAAAAAATAAGAAAAGCCAAGCATGGCACAGCATATCTGTGTGTGCCAACCACCCTGCAGTGACATTGTCTGCGAGCAAAGACCAAGGGGCTGCCCACCGCTGAGATGAGAGAGGGCAGAGGATCCACAGAGCTCTTTGAAGATTCATTTCATGCCACTCGCAGGCAGCACAGCCAGCGGCGAGGTGTCCAGCCATCACAGACCCATCCTGGAGTCTCACAGACCTGGTGTCCCCTCCTGCTCCACCACAGACTCCCTGCCTGAGCCTGGGTGTGGAAGAAAGGTACGGATGCACAAAGAGGCTTAGGAGCTGTGTCTGACTTGAGACAGATTTTAGCTGCCAGCAAAGTGACTCAGAAAGCTCCTGACTTTGGGGAGTTTTGGTCCACGTGACTTTCCAGCCTTTGGATTTCATACAAAGTTTGGCTTCTAAGAAAAAAACCTAATCCCAAAGAATTTGTGTTTTGCCCTGGTCCTGGGCTGCAGTGGCTGCACACAGGGGTAATTCCAATTCCTCCTGCAGCCCTTTCTCAGTGACAGTGTGAACGTATCCAAGCCTTGTGGTGTTTGGTGATGGTGAAGGGCCACCCTGCTGTTCTCCTGTCCACAGACAATAGGAGAGGTCAGCTTTTCAAATAGTCAGGCTGTAGAAGTCCTGGCTATCTGCCAAGAGCCTACGGCTTGCAAAGCAATGGGATCATGCCTGGATTCTTCAGACATAGAAACTCATAGAATTATAGAATAGTTTGGTTTGGAAAGGACCCTAAAGATTTTCCAGTTCCAACCCCCTGCCATGGGCAGGGACACCTTCCACTAGACCAGGTTGCTCCAAGCCCTGTCCAACCTCAACAATTCCAGGGATGGGACAGCCACAGCACTTCTAAGCAACCTGTTCCAGTGTCTCACCACCCTCACAGGGAAGAATATCTTCTCTAAACTCCAACTTCTGCTCCTTGATTTTGGAGTGTTCTTAAAACATCTGGATTTCCCACCCTACCAACCCCACAGTGATCCAACTGCCTTTGGTAAACATACTCATGAGTTTAATGCTGTTCTTGAACATCCTTCCCAGCCTTTTTCCATTCCAAAACATGAGATATTTTAAAAGCAAGAATAAGGTAACCATCATTCCTGGTCAGAAACTGGAGAGTGGGGGAATTGTACTCTTTTAAGCGGTGTGGAAGTGCCAAGGCATCTCTGCCCAGTAAAAGCAGCTTTGAAAAGGTGGTGACAGGCTGAGGATGAGAGAAGGGAAATATCTGACAAACTGAGCGCTGCAGTGGGTTTCCTGCAGTGTGGATGTCCACCAGTACAGTTGGACAAATAATGTCCTGACCTATCTACACATCATCTGGAAGAAAACTCCTCAGGGATGTTCCCAGCACAGCTGGAAGAGAACTCCCCTGGGGTATCTCCAGCACATCTGCCAAGGGCTGTCCCCAACACCACTGGAGGTCATCAGAACCCTTTCAGCACATCAGGAAGCAAAGGTGATTATGATATTCCTGGCATCATCTATCAGTGCTTAAAGATAATCCCACCAGGACACAGGTGGCACATCTGGAGACATATTGTACCAAGATGCTCTGAGCCCATCTGGCAGCACTAGAGGAGTTAACAAGCACAATAACTGGAGTGCTGAGAAAGGGGAACGTGAATTATCTCTCCTAACAACTTAATGTTTCTTCCTACCCACTCAGGGAACAAAACCCATGGTCTGCAAAGCGTGGAAAACTCTCCTCTTGTTGACTGTATTACACCCAAGTTGGGCTCTTGCCTTTTTTGTGTTGGTACAAGGCCCTTGCAGGGCCAAAAAGAAAATAACACACTTACTGGCATTTTCTTCAAAGTCCATATTGTATGCATTGCTTTTCACAGGGAATTGGATTTTCAAATTCACAGGCTCTAAAGGTCAAGGATAACAGGCTATCAGCATTTAATATGCATTCCAGGGAAAAGAAAAAACTATAAAATTGGAAATAAAGGCTGCATGAAAATTCATTTCCAAAAACCCCCAGATCAAAACATCTCTCTTCCCTCCCTATGAATTGGCATCTGCTCTTTGTTGTTGTATCTGAAATGTATTAAAAGTCTCCTGCCAGCACCATGGCTAAGTCAACATCTGTAGCATTGATTCCTGACACACAATCCTGAAGGTGAGACAGTAAGGAGGGGGGTGGGAGCCACGACTTTTGTTCAGCATCAAAACAACAGCAACAGCAACAAAGACCATTGGAGCTTTTGTGCCGTGCGTGTGCACGTGCCTCTTAGAGCTGCTGAGGTGGGTTAGGCTGTTCAAAGGCAAAGGAGTTTTTCAGCACAGCTTTCAAACAGCTCACTGCTGCAAGACTGGGAGGAGCAGAGGAAAAAGAAGAATTTGAAACCCTAAAGCTGTCTGTGTTCTCATTTCAGTCGCACCAGCCGTTCTTGGGAAGGGCAACCAGCTACCCTGAGTTTTGCTGCATACCAGCATGTGAATAAGTGAAAAGAAAAGAGGAAGGAAATGTGCTGAGACTGCCTTTTCCATTAGTAGGTTCCAGAGTGAACACCCAAAAAAGGGTTCCATGTTGTCTTGCAGGTCTCCAGCACCAGAATAACTCCTGTCTTTACTGTAGGAATTCTTTTGCTCTTAAGATCAAACAATGTCACCTAATTCTAGCATTTAGCAAGGTAGGTGTCAAGCTGAACAGTCACTTGGGGTCCTTTGATAGCAGATGGATAGAGATAGAAGGTCTCTAATAACCAGAAGGTTATTTGTCCAGCTGGAGAGAGGTAGGACAAAAACCTCTTCTGAAAATGCATTTGTGTCTCCACTGCCTCCTCCAAGAAGCTTAGACAACTTGCTTCAACTAGAAATTTTGCTTTCCAACAGCTGAGAAGGGCCTCTCCCTTTGAGAACTGCCCAAATCCTGCACTCCCAAATCTTGCTTTCACCAGAAAAATCATTCTCCGCCTTTCCATCAAAACCCACCCTGTGACAGACCTCTAAGCACCACTTTCCACCGAATCAGCTCATCCCCCTGGATCAAGGCAGGGACACAGGGACTCACCCACACACAGACTGATACCAGGAGTGGAGCAGGGCCAGAACCCAAGCCCTCAACACAGATATCATGATTAATCATCTTAAGAAAGGAACAGAGGCACAAGGAAAAGAATCCCAAAGTCCCCTACATCCCCCTTCCCAGCCTTATCTGTTGTGCCACACATCCCATAAAACCTTCAGCGTGAGGAAAACCCATTGAAAATGTGCTGAGTGACTTCAATAGCACAAACTACCCATAGTGCTGAATGACTCACGGTGACTCAACCCTTGGTGCAGACAAGGAGAGGGAAGAAAACTTGATTGAGAAGATTTCACATTCAGCCTTCACAGTCAGCTGCAGGGTGGGATCAGTCTGCCCATGCTCCCCTTGTCTGAAACAAGGGTGTGCTTGGCAATCACCCGCTTTCCTTCAGCACAGGAGCTGTTGGCACAGCTGTCTTTGGATCCCAGATCAAATATGTCATAATCCCTTAGGATTTCCTCTCCACTGAGTTTCACCAAGGCCCCCAGAAGCATGCCAGCAGGGGTTCTGATAGCTGCACATCTTCATGCCTGGGGCTCTGAAGCAGGGCTGTGCAGGGCATGAGAACAAAATCTCTTGTCACTCTCAAAACTTGTCTGCAGGAGTTTCCTTTGGGTCATCTCTGGGGACATACAGCTTTCAAGGGTGTAGCTTTCAAGGGCACTTTGGATGTGTGGAAGCTCACTGGTCCCATCCATTTGGAGGCTTGGCAGAGAGCCCCCTTCAACCTATCGTGCAGTGATATCTTGTGTTCTACAGAGAAAACAACCCCGGATCCTTCTTGAGAGACTTCAAAGGTTGTTTGCATAAGAAAAGGCTGGATCTGAAGCAGTCTGAGTCCTGCTTTCTTCATAGAATCATAGACTGTCCTGAGCTGGAAGGGATCCACAGGGAGCATCAAGTCCAACTCCTGGCCCCGCACACGACAACACGAAGAGTCACACCAGGATATGGTCCAGACTGAGATCATTGAGTCTCCAAATTGAAAGCATTGTCCAAATGCTTCTTGAACTCTGCAAGTCTTGGTGCTGTAACCAGGATCAGGGGATCCTGACCACCCTCTGGAAGAAAGAAGAACCTTTTCCTAATACACAATATTTCCTAATACATAATGTTTCCTAATACACAATATTACCTGGGACACACCACTATGAGTAGTTGCACTAAGGAATCCATTACTGAGGTGTAACCAGTGTGCATAAACATGTCCTGATGTCCATCCAGGGTAGCTGGTTGCTAGTCCCCATAGCCCAGGACCTCATAGCTGGCTTGGGCAGCCTCACTTTTCCCCCTGTCCACATGGATCCTCAAGAGGAGGTCAAGGCTCTCCTCAGTGTGATTATCCACAACTGCGATCCAGGTGGGCTTGCTCCAGCAGTCTGTACCTCCTTGCCATGCAGGACAGCCCTTCCCCCTTCCAGTGCCTCCCTCCCACCAGCACACATGGCAGGGTGTCTCAAGGTCTCCACAGAGAAGAGGTTAACCTGCCCCTCCCCTTGACAGAGCCAGACACCCAAAATCAATCTCTCAGCAGCTGACATGAATTAAGCCAATTTCTGCATCAAAGCACAGGAGAAGCTGGTTGCTGTTAAGGGATCATTTATGAGAGGTCTGGAGGGGTTATTAGATTGGAAAGGCTTCTGCTTCCCCAAGATCAAGGACTTCTGGACAGCAAGTCTGCAGCCCAAAGCAATACCTTGTAGTGAGGAAGGAGGCTGGAAACAAGTCAAAAATCAGCTGCAGTCCCACAGAGGCAAAGACTGCAGGGTGAATCGGGTTGGATTATGTAGCACAGGGCTTTCCAATGTAGAAAAGAAACATCTGAAGGTTTCTGAAGGCTTGTCTGGTGGGACTGAAGTTAATTTGACCCCACCATGCAAGGACTAAGAGGTTGCCAGTGAAACAGTCAGACCATCAACATTACTCAAGCCAAGGGGGTCTTTTCTTACAGAGTTCCAGATTTGCCAGAGGAACTTTTTGTTTCAGGATAGTAGGTGTTAGTAAAAACCTGAATCTGAAACACACCCAGCCTGCTGCTCTGTCTCCAGTTCTGGCTGGATTCAGAGTCAACGTTCCCAGACATAGGGATGTTTGATTGAGGAAAATACAGTTTATTCAGGAAAAGTCATTTCCCTCTCTCACTCCTTCTGCTTGCTTTGAATTCTGCCTAGTGAGGTACTCACTGCCTGCTTCAGTGACTGAAGTCAAGAGGCAAAAGAACCCCACCAACAGTGAAGGAATGGTCCTGAGCACCAATAAATGTCCTAAACAACACCTCAGTGTGCAGGGCCAGGCCAGCCCAGGGGCACTGACCTCTCACTTGGTGTTTCAGCCATTGCCTACTGGAAATATGCTCCCAGCTTTCCAAGTGAAGGAGATCTTCAGTGATGGAGAAAGTGTTCTAATTCACCTCCTGACAACTTGTCTCTCTGATGAAGTCTCTACCCATTCTGTGTATGTAAACTTTCTCAAAAAGCAAGGTCTGGCTGTTCCAGACTAACACCACCTTTGCTATCTTAATGCACTTTGTAAAGCCTTACCTGGAATGGAAAAGAGAGGAAACCCATTACAGCTCAATTTCCATATGTCCAGGCTGTCTCTATCCCGAAGGAGGGTCTGCCCAGGCTCCTCACATGCACTTCCTCACTTTAGATCCACATCCTTCTCTGTGCTTTATTTGCATTCACTGTCCTCCAACATGGCTTTCATCAGGTATCAAAATCTGTCCTTTTTCCTTCCAAGGCATCAGGCCACCAAATTCTTTGCCACTCGTTGCCAGTGCAAGGGGCCAGACTTATGAAAGAGAACTGGATATATCTGAAAATGGAAAATGACAGACTAGGCAGAAATTTGGAATCCTGAGTAGTGGCATTTCCACCACTGCAACAGAGACAAGTGGGTCATTTTGGGAGAGCTCTGGTTGGCTCATGGTACAAGGAGGTGGGATAAGGTTTTTTCCTGGTCTGTGTTACCTGGATACTCTGTCTTCTTGAGGATACCAAAGAACCCTGAGATCCCTCAAGGTCTGCTGGGACAATGAGAACGCTGCTGGACATCTTGGTGTCCTCCCATGAGTGCACCCAGGCTTCATTCACATTGGATGTGTTGTGGTGGACAGAAAGAGTATGTCAGGAGCTGAGCACTTCAGATAAAAGCCCCAGGGATAAGGCTCTAACCAGGGCCTGGTTGGAACAACTCTGCCACAGCCTGCTCATGGACCACATCACTGGTGCCTTAGGAAGGAGGATGTCCCTTTTCTCACCCTCTTCTCTTGTCCCCAGGAGGTTTTCAGGTGGGTGATGCTTCCTGCTGCCTTTGTGTGTCAGGTTCTGCACTCCAGGAATGCCTGAGACTCTGGAGTGCTGCTGTAATTTCTGCTGTTACTGCCTTGTGCATGCGGTTTAGGCGAAGGAAAAAGTTTAACTCTTCCACCTCCACCTGAAAAGCCACCACTTCTGGTGGAAAATTGCAGGTTTTATGCTGGAGCATGTGATGGGAATAGGGAAGGACCGTGGGCATTGAAAACTGAGTGCTGGTGGTAGGTAAGTTGGCAGGTGGTAATTGCTCTGTGCTGGCCAGGGATCAGGTCCCTGATCCCAGCCTAAACACAGGCATCCACTCAGCTTCCAGCCTTGTGCTTACCATCTGCTCTGGAAATGCTCCCTGCTGAGTGGTCTCTCCTGCGTTCTCCCCTCTCATCATGGAGCAGAGTGAACCAGAGATGATTTCCCTGGTTCTTTCCTGGAGAAGAATGAGGCCACAGGCAACAGATGCTCCCTTATGCTCCCCTGGTGCTGTGTCTGGATCCTGCTTGAGTTCTGCTTCCCACACCAGGTGCATCAGAGCTGGCTCCCATCATGTGTAGGATGAAGGACACTAAGAGGGCATCGTGCCTGCATTGCACAACTGGCCCTAAACATGCAAACCGGGAACATCTCAGCTCCATCACACCCCAACACAGTCCTTGCTCTTGGAGGGAGCACAGTTCCTGCCCCTCCCTGCTCCATTGCAGGCTCCTCCATGGCAGAAGGTGAGGGATAGAGCCCCTCCATGGTGCAGCCATCAGCAGAGAGCATTGCCATGTTGTGGGGCCAAAAATGCTTGGCAATCCCTGCACAGACACCCCTCCTATGGCAGCCAGAATTGCCTCTGTGCAGGGTTTGACCTTCCTGGGGAAGCAGAGAAAGAAGTGGTAAAAAGTGGTGGTTTTGGGGTTTTTCTGTTTGGTTTGTTGGTGGTTTTTTTGGTGTTTTTTTGCTTGGGTAAATGAGCTTTTTTCAGTTGCTTTTTTTCATTTTTTTTCTTTTTTCTGAGCAAAGCACAGCCGCTCCCTGCATACTAAGCACCCTGCAGCACTCTAATTATCCACCAGCACACACAGCTCCTGCTTCTGCTGATGGCTGGGGGGAACTGGGAAGGCAGACAGAGATTAGAGGGAGACTGTGGGCAATGGGAGTGGGATGCAGCACCCAGCCCAGGAGGTCAAGCCTGAAATCCCCCCACAGCATGGAGTGGAGGGCTGGGAGTGGAGTCCTGCTGGAAACAGGAGGGATGCCCTGGGTCTACCACTGTCTCCCTGGAGGTCTTGCTTGCTCACTGAGCAGTTGTGGCTTTCTCCCACGGTGTGGTGGATGATGGTGTGATGGGGCAGAAGGCAGTGGAGTCTCTCCTGCAGGGTTTTGGGTCAGTCCTACAACCCACCAGTCATTCACTGGTAAATGGAGGCTCTGAAATGCTGAGGACTGGGACATGATATTCTGTGGCCTCATCTTAAATACCGAGCTGAGTTTTGGGCCCCTCACCACAAGAGAGACATTCAGGGGCTGGGGCAGATCCAGAGAAGGGCAACAGAGCTGGGGAAGGGGCTGGAGTAGCAGGAGTGGCTGAGGGAGCTGGAGGGGCTCAGCCTGGAGAAAAGGAGGTTCAGGGGGGACCTGCTGGCTCTGCAATCCCTGACAGGAGGGGGGAGCTGGGAGGGGCTCAGTGTCATCTTTCAGGTTACAAGCAACAAGAAGGTTGGAAAAGCCCTCCAAGATCATTGAATACAACTATAAATTGAGAAAATGGCTTCAAGTTGCACCAAGGGAAAGTTTAGATTGAATATTAGGAACAATTTCTTCATGGAAAGGGTTGTCAAGCACTGGAACACTCTGCCCGGGGCAGTGGTGGAGTCACCATCCCGGGAGGTGTTTAAAAGCACATGTGGCACTT
>JAWWTY010000037.1:2104147-2124868 GCA_035222235.1 Margarornis squamiger
CAGGGTTTTGGGTCAGTCCTACACCCCACCAGTCATTCACTGGTAAATGGAGGCTCTGAAATGCTGAGGACTGGGACATGATATTCTGTGGCCTCATCTCAAATACCGAGCTGAGTTTTGGGCCCCTCACCACAAGAGAGACATTCAGGGGCTGGGGCAGACCCAGAGAAGGGCAACAGAGCTGGGGAAGGGGCTGGAGTAGCAGGAGTGGCTGAGGGAGCTGGGGGGGCTGAGCCTGGAGAAAAGGAGGTTCAGGGGGGACCTTCTGGCTCTGCAATCCCTGACAGGAGGGAGCCGAGGGGGGCTCAGTGTCATCTTTCAGGTTACAAGCAACAAGAAGGTTGGAAAAGCCCTCCAAGATCATTGAGTACAACTATAAATTGAGAAAATGGCTTCAAGTTGCACCAAGGGAAAGTTTAGATTGAATATTGGGAACAATTTCTTCATGGAAAGGGTTGTCAAGCACTGGAACACTCTGCCCAGGGCAGTGGTGGAGTCACCATCCCTGGAGGTGTTTAAAAGCACATGTGGCACTTGGGGACATGGTTTGGTGGTGACCTTGGCAGTGCTGAGGGAATGGTTGGACTCGATGACCTTAGAGATCTTTTCCAACCTTGGTGTCTCTACAACTCTATGGGGAGTCAGGAGGACTGAGCTGAGCAATGGACCACCATTTTTTGATGGTATCCTGTGAGAGCTTTCTTATGGAAATGATGTGTCTGTTTTCAGGAAAGACACCTCCAAAACACCCAAGGGCACAGGTATTGTGGAGCTCTGGGAGAAACAACCTGAAACCTCTGTTGGGGAATTCTCTTCTCATGTTGACAGATGAAAACCAAGCAGAATTGGGCCATTTTCTTCCCTCTTTCCTATTACTCAGCCAAGGCAAACTGGATTTCTGCGCTGATTGTTTCTCATTTAATCTGTCCTGGTTCCTACAGCTTTAATTAAGGCCCTACTGGGCTCTTGTAGGATGCTCCCAGACAGTCCCTTCAGAAGAGGCCTAATGCATTTCCAGCCTCAGACCAAAAAAAAAGCTGAAATGAGGGAACTCAGAGCTGAAATCCCATCAGGTTCCAGCCAAAGAATGAGAGAAGGCAATTCTTCTTCGTTACGGGTGTCTGCCAGAGAAAGCCAAGCCCTGCCTGCAAAGGGGGCATGGCCAGAGCCCAGGTCTGTGTGATGGATACCTGCAAAGAGAGCCCCTGGCTGAGGCAGACTCAGACACAGGAGATGATGGACTCAGTGGGACAGGGAATAATTCAAGGCTAGAAAGGACCTTTCAGTTCACTCTGAGCTCCTACACTGCCCATAGCAGGAAACCAGTCACTGCTTCTCACATAAACTGTGTTGATCTCTCCAGAACCTCCTTCTACATCCATTTTTGACTGGGGGACAACCCACTGTCCCTTAGGGGTGAGGAATGCAGTGACTCCTTTGGCAGGTTATTCTGATAGTCTGAAGATGAGTCATTATCTCCCCTGTATTTCTCCTTTGCATTTTAACGTGTTCACTTGCAGAGAGCAGCGAGACTTTGCTTTGCTGTGAGAGGCATGAGCAGGATACACTGCAGTGCTCTATCCTAATCATTAGTCCATTTAAAGGCACACTTTTCCAAATTTTCTGCCATTTACAGCTTTGATTCTGATAATCAAGGCTTGGAAGAACCTTGAGATGTGTTACCATGCAGTGCCAAGCCTCAACCCTGCCAAGGCACTTCCAGATTGATGGGCATCTAAAGTCCAGTCCCTCCCAAACCATCTCAACCAGTGTCCCATTAGGAAGTGACTCCCAGATCTTCATCTGAACCTTCCTTGATTTTACTGTAGAGCTTCCAATGGAGAAAAGCACATTTCTTGCCTTTCTCTGCTAGTCCTCTGCAGATTGAAAGGTGGTGTCATGCCCTCTTCTCAATGGATGAAACACTCCTAATTCCTCCACCTTTCCTCACGGACAGGGAGCCCTGGGATCACTCTCCTCTTGATTTTTTCTAATGGGTCCATCTAAATGTCATAACTGAGCCGAAGGCCTCGCATTGATCCATCAAGTAGAAGAATTGCACTGCGATTAAGTAACCACAAACAAGGCTGTTGCAGTCAATCTTCCCTCCACAGGGGCATCAGGAGGGTGAACTGGCAGCTAAAATGCCTCTGACCATTTTAAAACCCAAAGAGAGACGTATTTCCATCTTCATAACCAGCCTTGCATGATGCATCCAAGCTACTGTTTATTATCCTGGCAAGAGCAATCTCCTGCAGTCCCAACAAATGTAAAACAGACTCTCTTTTCTTTCTGGTTTTTTTTTTTGTGTGTGTGTGTTTTGTTTTCAATTTTTCCCTTTCTTTTTTTCCCCCCTTTCATAAAAGCAATAAGCCCTGAATAATCTCAACATCACCATTGGCTTTATTGGTTAATGAAAAGCTTTTTTCCCCCTTCTGAACCCAAGCCAAGCTCTTAACTTCATATTTAATGGGCAGATATTTTCTCCAAATGCTCTTTTTTCATTCCCATAAGCTAACTATGCTATGGATAATGGCTCCTTTTTCCTGTTGAAGTGGGCTCTTTATCTACCTATAGGTTCCAGCTGATATAAATCCCTCCTTTTCAAGATGTGTAGACAGACAGTTTTCCTAAGTGGGAGATAGTCTGCATCTGTCCTTGAAACCTCTCCCTTGGCTGTTTTTCTTTTGGTTTTCCCCAACCCATATGAGGAAATTGGGATTGCTGCCTTTAAATAATTTTACATGTATATACGTATTTATTTTCTTATTTATTTTACATGCACATGTATGTTATTTATATTACGTTATATTTATGCTATTATATCTAGTATTTTATATTATTTATATATGCATTTTTGCCTTAGTCTAAGTGAATATCCATCACCAGACCTGAAAAGCCCTCACACTACCAAGCTCCATCCTTCTTGGTGAGGAGAGGACACACCAAATGACCCCTCTGCCATCTGATTGTGGGCACCAGCACCGCAGTGGGTGGGTTCCCAGTGGGTGCCAACACCACAGGGTGAGCTCTCAGTGCAGAATTGTAGGACAGAGCAGGATGAGACAGAAGTGTCAGGGAACAGCCCTTCTGGATAGACATTCCCAACAAACAAGATCTCACTCCAGGCCGTGCTGGGCATGGAGTTACCAGAAGGAAGGGGTGGGATAAGAGCCCTTCGTGCTCCTCCAAGTGCTGGGTCCTCACTCAGTTTCTTTTCCTCCCTTGTCCCACTGTCCATCCAAAGCCACCCACCCATCTGTCAAAACACACCAGAAAAATCACTGGGACCCTTTTTAACAAAAGAATCCCAGTGACAGACCCACCAGCCCAGAGAGGAGTGTCACTGCTGTGCTGTGTGGACAGAGCAATCCCAGTGACAGACCCACCAGCCCAGAGAGGAGTGTCACTGCTGTGCTGTGTGGACAGAGCATATCAGCCACCAAACTCTCTTCCAGCTCGATCTGCCTCAACCCCATCCTGGGAATTCTGGGCTCCAAACTGTCTGACTCAGGCTTTCAGAGGCAAACAAGCAACAAGAATCTCTGTGCTTTAGGTGGCTTCAGAAGCCTTCTGCAAAAGAGCACTTCACAAACGAATGTTTTTCACTCACAGATTATTTTTTTCATCTGCCGTGCCTGTGTTTTTTTCTGAGCTCATTACTGGCTTGGCTGTTAATCCCTTCCACGACTCTATCCCTCATCTTCAGGGGCAGTTTAACAGTCCCTCTGCCTGTGAAAGGGCCTTCAGATCTGGGATCACAAGGCATTAATTATGGATCTGCAGTATCAACTCCGTGCCACTTGCCACATTCACAAGCTGCCAGAAATCAATGGGCAGTTTGTGAGAACTGCTGGCTGTGATTTAAGGCTCCTTCACAAGGAGGAGTTGGGAAACCTCTGCATGACTTTTGGGAGAGAGGTCTGGAGCATGGGAGGTCACTGATGGCTTGTGACACCATTATTTGGAGGGGAAAGGTTGGCTTTCCACAGTTGTGGGGTTGTCTTTTCACTTAAGTAAACACTTGGATCTGACCCCAGGCAGTGGCATCCCAACCCTGTCAAAGTGTGGTTTCACAAAACCACCTGAACTGGTCTAAAAATGCCTTGACCTTGCCCTTTCCTCACTCAAGCCATGTCCTTGGTGTCAGTCTGGCTCTCGCACAACATCTCAGTGTGCCAGTTCAGGTCTCTAAAGGGGAATAAAATAAACCCAACCAAAAAAAACCCCTGGTTTTCTGGCAGGTTGGTGTCTTGAACTGGTCCAGCACATGGCCAGGCAAACATCCACACCAGATCAGAGGGAAGTAAATCTGCTGATTTTTTTAAAAATTATTATTATTTAGTGTTGTTCTGTTCCAATGTTGCCTGGAGTCCTCACACAGCCCCTCCTGCCTTGTGCAAAAAGCTGCCCAAACCCTCCCCAAACTCCAACCCCAGCTCTCCAAGGGAGCTCACAGCCCTCAGAGATGATACTGGGAAAGGTTTTACAGAACCTGCATGGCCAGATAAAAAACCTAATGGTAAATTCAGGGCCAGAAACCAAGTCTCCTGTGTCCCCAGCATCCTTGTCCTCCTCCCAGGGAAGGGTCCCATCACGGTGCCAGCCAAGAGATGTGTGCAGGAGAATGGTGGAAGAAGGTGCTGTCTGGTGGTGGGAGATGCTCTCTGGGGTCTGCCCAACAGAGCTACTTGGGCACTGCAGAGCACAAACCTCAAAGAACTTGTGACAAACCGAGCACACAGTGCACTCAGACCAAACACAGAGGGTGCTGCTGCCCTCTCCTGCTGAACCAAGCACCCACCTTTCTCCTTGCCAAAGCCAAGGTGAAGGTGGAGAAGGGTCTTGGTCACAGATATCCCTTTGATGTGAAGCTCCCAAATGGAATATTTCTCCAAGGTCTGCTCCACACAAAGCCACCCACTGACTTAGCTCAGCATCTGGGAAAAAAGCAGGGGCCAAATGGCAGGAACCCCTTGCGTACATCCTGAAAAAGGGTGGAATTCCACTGCAAAAAACACCTCTGATGGAGACTTTGCATTTAGCAAGGAAGCAATGTCCAGTCTTCTGTCCAGCCTGGCTGTCTCCTCACCCCAGCTTTAGAGTGAGGTCCCTGGGACAGGTCCAGCTGCCCTCTGAGCTTTGCCAGTCGATGTGCCCTAGGGAAGGGCTGGGATCTTCCAGGAGGAGGCTGAATCCCTGGGTGGGGGAAGCCACCACCTTGTGCCTGGCTGTGCTCTGCTGCAGCGCATTGCTGCCATCGTGAGTCCAGAGGCATGGACTGTACGCAGGGAACAGGCACCAGGACACCTGTGAGAAGGTTCTAAACGATTCCCTGGAGTGGGGATTCCATTCCCCTAATTCATGGGATAAGGAGCTGCAAGAAGAACCTTGCTCTAAATCCAAAGGACGCAGAGAGAAAGGTCTGCCTCACCAGCTTTGCCTGTGTCCTTCCTAATGCAGGCTCTGAACTGCCCTGACCTGTCTTAAATACCCCAAAAAGCAATGGAGGCTGTCCCACAATTCAGTAGAAACCTCTAGGTAGGTATCCCAGTGTTACCTGGTATCCCACTGTTACTCCAAACAGCCTTGCTCTGTTTTGGAGGAGGGAGAAATCCCTGTGAGGAAGAGCCTTCCCAGACCTTCCCCTGTCCTTGCTCTGCCCTGCTCGACTGTCCCTGATCTCAGCTCATAAACCAGTTGCTCCAGGCCACTCACACACACGTGGTTCTCCTCTCCACTGTCCCCTCCTGTTCATCATTGTCCTCTCTCTGAGGACAGTGCCTGTGGTGGAACACAAGGGTCCAGCTACCATGGTGGAATCCGGAGCCTCTGGAAGAAGAAGACATCATTAATTCCCCTGATTTAAAGCACCTTTGGACAAAGCACAGCAGAGCCATGTCCGTGACAGTGAGCTAGGAAGGAAATCAGAAAAGCCTGGAGTATTTTATTATTTCCAGATATGTGATTTTTTTTTTTCTTTGTCCTTTTAATCCTGAGGAAGAGCAGGGTGGCAGGAAGCTTTTCCCTCCCTGGGGAAATGTTCCTCTGGGAGGTCAAAGGCAGAAGCTCCTGATGCCTGCACAGCTCTTAACAAAGAGCCTGTGGTGGGTTTGTAATAAAAGTGCTTCTCCTCTCAACCATCCAACAGGCATTTCAGCTACATGCAGGTAAATGAAGAGTGCAAATTAAACCAGGGCTGAGAAAAAATTCTCCATCCCTAAGTATTAGTCCCTTCACACTCCTCGGTGTTCGATATTGCAGCCCCATCAGTTTTCTAGTCACTTGTGTTATCTTCAGCAGTGTGAGGCACATGCAAACAGGACAGGAGAGATCAAAATTATTCCTAATGCAAAAGGCAAATGGGGAGAAAATCATAACTTTCCACATCAGTCTCTGACATTGTAAGAAAGCAGCGAAAAGGATTTGATTCAGTTCTACTTTTCCTTCCGAAACAGCCCTTAAACATAAGCACTACCTGTGCTGATTTACCTGGGAACATCAATTAAACACACTGATGTGCTCTTTGCCTATTAATCCAATTCCTTCATTAGGGAGCCTTGAGAGGTTCAGTACAGATAAGTCTGAAAAAGCTTAAACACATTAATGACATTAATGTTGAGGAGACAGCTGCTGAGGGAAAGCCTCTAACCATAGAGCAGATCCTGGCACCAGTATGGCTGCCACCATCCAGTGGCTCTGCAGGGAACTGAACACTCCTTGTTCAGCTGTGGAAGGATTCAACAGGTCTTCTTTCCACCCTCTCACTTGGATATTCCCTATTTACCTGTGGAAACCTCCAAGTAAACCATCACTAGTTCCTACCAGGGCATCATCTGGGGGTCACATTTCCTAAGGCAGTTGAGCTTAAAGGCAATGCCACCAGCTCTGATGGCTCTTGTGGCTTTCTCAAAGTCTCTGCTACAGGAGTCAGGTGAGTATTTTCAGACTTTCATATTTATTTTTTTTTTCCCTCTTCAGGTTTTTGGCTTCTAGTTTGTGGTTATAGAATCAAAAAATGGTTTGGGTCAGAAAGGACCTTAAAGATCATCCAGTTCCAAACCCCTGCCTTGGACAGGGACACCTTCCACTAGCCCAGGTTGCTCCAAGCCCCATCCAACGTGGCCTTGGACACTTCCAGGGATGGGACTGCCACAGATTCTCTGGGCAACCTGTGCCAGGTCATCCCCACCCTCTGACTAAAGAATTTCTTCCTCATATCTAATCAAAACCTGCCCTCTTTCAGTTTAAAACCATTGCCACTAGTCCTGTCACTGCCTGTATTAAAAGTCCCTCTCCCTCTGTTCTGTAAGCTTAAATTATGGTGAAATGTTGGCATTTCAATATTTATGTATCAAAGGTTAATTATTAACCACTGACAGTTTGGGGGTTCCAAAGGAGAGGATGCTGAGCATTTCCTGTCCTTTAGCCATAAATCCTGCAGAGTGGCTGCTCTCACCAAAATCACAGAGTGTCACTTGATTCCATCCCTCCCACAGGTGAGACTTGAGGTCCACTTCCACCAAGGGGTTCTGGGCCAAGACACTGCTCAGGTGATCCCAGATCAGCTCCCTGAGGCCCCATGGCAAGGAAATTTCCTGCCTGGGAGCATTAGGGCTCCTTGGATCCCAGCATCCTTCTCCCACCTTACAAAGCACCTGGCAAAATATCCCTGCTAGTGCAACGTGGATCTGCTGCCCCAGCTGTGCCCGACACGCGGTCCCAGAGCAGGAAAAAGGCTCCAAATATAGATGGAAAGAGGGGGTAAGGGACATGGGGGGGGGTGTCCCCTTCAGGGCATGAGACTCAACTGCCTTTGAAAGTCAACCTGAGCAGCTGTTTAGCTCAAGCAGCCAATTTTCCCCTCTTGCCTGCACTTTCATGGAGTGTTTGGTCTGTCTCGGCAGAGAGCTTTTATTGCTGAGATGGTTAGTTCAGCCTTGTCTCAATTTGCTTTTAGACTAACAAGCAATGTAGCTGCAAATTAAAAAGATGGAAAACAACAATAACCAAAGCTCTGCCTCTCTCCCCACCCCTCCCCCCCTCCAAGAGGACACTGCAAGATTGAGAAGTGAGTCATTGAAAGATCATTCGAGGTCACAGAGACCTTTTCCAAATGCTCCCTGAGTAGAGGAAGGAAGGGTTTGTGCTTGCAGTGCTGGGCAGGGAACTGGGCTCAGATCCCCACTTGGCTCCAGGCTCACGGCGAATTTTGCATTAATTACAGAACTCCAGGGGATTAATTTTGACAAAATGGGTAAATGATTCCCCTCCTTCCTGTGGGGCTGCTCTATTTAGAAGGTCATGGCTTTGGGGCACAGATTGCCTTTTTGGGGAGAGTACAACACCAAGCACGCAGGCTGTACCCATCAGCAGGCTGTAAATCCCAACCACAATGAATAGTGTGAACTACAAGAGCATAAAACACCATTCCCTGGCCCCAACCCACTATTCTTTATCATTTCAGCCAAAAGAAATTTCACTTTTTGGCATTAGTATTTTCTGACCTTGATCACACTGGAACTGGGATTGTTGAACTGTTTGTGGGAAGGGCTCTTTTCTGAGGGAACACCATCCTGGTAGCTAAAGGAGGATCATGCTTTGAGTATGGACATAGTTCTCCAAGTCTGAAAGAGAAATTTTGAGCTCAAGGAAAGATTCAGTTGGGATCCGTTTTTTTTTGTAGAAAAGGGAGATAATTTGAAGCCACAGATCCTGAGTTCAGGTCAGTTCTCCATCCCTGCAGAGCCAAGGGATGTGCTTTGGCCAAATGGAGATGACCAAGGGGACACCACGATGGCAGCTGAGCATGAGATGGGTGTGAGCTGGACAGAGGAAGTGGCACTGCTTAGGAAAACACAACAAGGGTTGACAGGTTAATGGGCAAGAGTGTGGAGTTAAAATATTAGGTGGCTGGGAAAAGCTCCTTAAAGAGCCCCTGGGCTACTTGGCTGCTTTTAAAGGGAAATGCTGGAAGCAGCTCTTCTTGGAGATATTTTCAGCTTTAGGGAGCCCAAATGCTGTAGGACATGCTGAGGGGAGGGACAGCTCTTTCCCATGTGTTGTCCATCTGCTTTGCTCCTCTCCCACTAACATTTTCTCCCTTCTTGGCTTTGAACTCCATAACACAGCAAATATCCCAGTTGTGTGGAGAAATCTCCCCGGGGAGATGGGTTTGACAACCCTCTCCATCCCTCAGAGTTGGAGTTTCCAGAGCTGGGGCAGCATGCTGAGCCTCAGGAGAGCACAGCTCTTTGGGCTGGGCCATGGACATCGCTGATGGATTTACAACCTCAGAAGTTCTCCATATCACAGGACAGGCCAGAGAAGTTGAAGAACTAGAATCACAGAATGGTTTGGATTGGGAGGGACCTCATATATCATCCCAACCTCCCTGCCACAGGCTAGGTCACCTTTCACTGTCCCAGGCTGCTCCAAACCCCATCCAACCTAGCCTTAGACGCTTCCAGGGATGGGGCAGCCACAGCTTCCCCTTATCCTGTCACTGTATGCCCTTGTCCCAAGTCCCTCTCCAGCTCTCCTGGAACCTATTTAGGCACTGGAAGGGGCTCTCAGGTCTCCCCCAAACCTTTCTTTCTCCAGGTGAACAACCCCAGCTCTCCTAGCCTGTCCTCATAGCAAAGTTGCTCCAGCCCTGTGATCAACTTGGTGGTTTCCTCTGGGCTTGTTCCAAAAGGTCCAAGACTTTCTGTATTGGGGGCCCCAGAGCTGGATGTATGGATGTATCACTGAGATCTGAATGGGATCTTGATGATAATGTGAGAGAGAAAGTGAAATCTGGGGAACAGAAAGCATCTGCAAATCTTCTCCTCTTCTTGTGCACACAACCAGTGCTGTGCATCCAACACACCCATATCAGCATCTCCTGTTGGGAAGAGGGCACAGGTGTTTGAACCCTGACTAACTCCTTGTGTCAGGAAGAAGGAGCATCTTCATTTTTCTGGTGGGTTCACTGAGACAAGGAGCACTGAGCTCAAGTCTGGGGACAGCTTCATCTCCTCTCCAAACCTCAGCAATGAATAGATCAGCAAACAGAGCTTAAAGGGACTTGTCAATATTTTCTAAACCATTCCCTCTGCTCAAAGCCAAGACCTTCTATGCCCCTGTTACTGCCAGCTATTCTCAATATGAGTTGTTTACTGCTTTTAGAAGCCCCAGTGTTAAAAGATCCCAATTCTCCTTCATTTTCCCCCCTAGTCCTGGATTTTAATTAAGTTAGACGAACAGCGGGTACATTTCCTCTCACCTTTGTTTTTCTTTATTCTTCTTGAGGACAGAAAAAACCAAGGAGAGACACAGAGGTTTTTTTTTAATTGTCCAAAGATGCCACTGACAAATTGCTTAGTTTTTACTGACTCTCAGTTTCACTGCTGTTGGCTGTTTTTTTCCATACAGAAGAAAAGGCCATGCCAGAGGAATATTTATGAGCCTGCACAATGGGGAAATGGTTTGTAAAAGTATCTACAGCAAAGCACAGCACAGACATGTCTATTTGCTAAGGAGCAGGACCAAGTTACTGAATCTCAGGAGCCACTGATGTATGCAGTAATAGAGTGAAATCAAGCTCCAGAATAAAATGTGCAGTCAGGCAGAGACCAAAATGAAATGCCATTGCGGGATACAAATGAAAAATTATCAAAGGATAAAATGAAACCCATCAAAACACAATGTCCTTCACTTTGTTGTTTTTATTCTAATTCAAAAACATTCGGGTTTCATCTCCAGCCAGGCCCTAAACAGAGGCAGACTTGCATGTTGTGTTTCAGGCGTTCTTTCCTTGCTCTTTTGTTCTTCGGTTTTTCTTTTTAATTCGATTTTTTTTAAAGTGAATCCTAAAAAGGACTAAAGTTCTGCCTTTGTTTCTAATCTGAGCAGTTTGCCCTTTGCCTGCAGGCTCAGCCCCCAAACCCCAACCACGTTCAGACCTTGCTCTCTGACCTCCCACATCCCGGTGGCTTTGCCTTGAGCATCCTTGTGTTAAGCCCACATCTTGGCTTGGGACAAGAGGATCTGTGTAGGAGAGATATCCAGGCTTTCTTTCCTGAGAGGAGAATCCACCTGGTCCCTATTCTCTCCTTTCTCCTCTGCCCTCCATCAGGACAATGTTTAATTGCCCAGTTTTAAGCACTCACATGTGTTTCTCCCTTTGTCCTGGGTATCAGCTGTGCGGATCTTTCACTTGCTGAATGACCAGGCTCTCTCTGCTCTAAGAAATCACCTCCCTGCACCCTCGAAGAGACTTTCAGAGAGGAAAGAAGTGGCTTTTTATACATTATGCAGTGGCTTTTTAAGCCATTCTGCAGCAATTAGGCTGAATCCTTTACTGAAGCCCAGGATTTCCAGGACTGGAGACCAGTCTTGTAGCACTAACAGGCGCTGCTGCTGCCTCCCTGGGGCAAGGAGAGGAGAATTAGCTGTGTTGTACTAACAGAGAAGGCAAATTATTTGCTAGAGGTGATTTAACTAATCAAGGACATTCAGAATATGCAGCTGGCCTTTTCCCTGCCTGTGCATCACCCAGGCACGGTGCAAGCAGTGCTTGAAGTGTTGGCAGGCAGCTCCAGAGCCGTGGTCTGGGTGATTTGCAGAGGTATTTGGGTCTGTGTTACAAGCGTTAACCTGCTGCAATGTGTTGCACCTACATGTGCTGTTCCTTAAGAGAGACAGCCCTGGGGGCTGGATGGCAGGGGGGTTTTGAGGATACAGCTCTGGATCCCCAGGAAAAAAGGCACCACTGGGGTTTTCCAGGGATGTTTTATGTGAAAAGTTCTGGCATGAGGTTTGGCCATGGGCACTGTAAGATGGGAGGAGACCAGGATCATTTGGGCAGAGCCCTGCTGGGAGATACCCTGAAACAGCGGGTCTTGGTGAGCAAAAGCAAAGAGATTTTGGGGGGAGATTTATATCAGATATTAGGAAGAAATTCTTTACTATGAGTGTGGTGAGGCTCTGGAACAGGTTTTGCCCAGAGAAGCTGTGGCTGTGCCATTCCTGGACGTGTCCAAGGCCAGGTTGGATGGGGTTTGGAGCAACCTGGGCTAGTGGAAGGTGTCCCTTCCCATGGCAGGGAGTGCAACTGGATAATCTTTAAGGTCCCTCCCCACAAAAGCTGCTGGGTGGGATGTTGTCCATCAGACACAGAGACACATTAAAA
Source organism: Margarornis squamiger (assembly GCA_035222235.1). NCBI lineage: Eukaryota > Metazoa > Chordata > Aves > Passeriformes > Furnariidae > Margarornis > Margarornis squamiger. The sequence goes on from JAWWTY010000037.1 coordinate 2,116,323, forward strand.
GGATCTGACCAGCACATCTTATTCCAGCTGTAACTCAGGCCAGCCACACTACAATTCATCACAGGAAATCTCAGTTGAAATCAAGGGTTGGAATCTGTGGAGTTTTTTTCCCATCAAGGTTTTGTCTTCAGGGCATTCAGAAAAATCATCCTAGGAAGTTCCCAACAGCCACCTCTCTTAAAACATACTTCATATATTATTTTTCCTAGTCATTTATTTGCTCTTCTAGCTGAGACATTCAGGTATTCTGCTCTCTTTGACCATACAGATCATTTCAAGCACATATTATTGCGTTGCTATGGTTATATTAGTATTGCAGTTTGCCTTTGTATTTGATCCAAAATGAGTTCTTCCTACATAACCAGTTTTCTAATATATAGAGATCACAATTGGCGGTTGTTTTTTGTCTTTTTGGTTCATTTGTTTGTTTGGTTTTTTTTGTAGCCAATATCAAACATCATTTCAACACTTCTGTGTAATAGGAGGAATGATGTGGCTCAGTCAATGCAAAATTCAATCCACTCTCTGAAGGAAATTTTGTGATCAGTTAAAAGGCACCTGCTTAACTTTTAGGTGAGTGAAATTAGCAAAGACAAATGCTGTTTCAAACACAGAAAATATGACATTTCCGAGAGAACACACTCTTGCAAGAGCACACAAGATGAGAGGTGAACGCTTGTTGCAAAAAGAGGTTTGGGGTCAAATTATTTAAACCCCTTTAATTTTGGGTTGATTTCTTAATTAACACCAGTCCCAGCATCGGATTTGGGAGAAAGACCAATTTTTGTCAGAGATTCAAAATGCTGTCCCTCCCTGCTAAGGTGAAAATACTCACAGAAAGTAGCTATGAGACTCCTGCAAACATTCTGGAATAAAGCTCAAGGACAATGTGGCTTGGGAATCTAATTTTGAAGACCCAAAATGAGTCTAAGAGAAAGACACTGATAAAAATCCAAAACCTTTTAACAGTCAGGCTTAAAATTAAGGGTAAAGGAGCAAATTTTAAGCACCTTTCTTGTGCATTATCTCGGGAAGGGAAAGGAACACAGAAGCCTCACCACGGATGGTTGTTGCCCATCACAAAATCTTCCTCATTTCCTGGACAGGATCTTTCCATCAGGAATAAGAGAGGCAAAGACATCCTGTTCCATCTGCCTGACTGAAGAAAGCTCCTTATCCACCAGTTTCTGGGGTGTGGTGGTTCCACCAACCAGCTTGAGTCCATCAGCAGGGCTATTCCATCCCAGGGTCTTTGGGGACTCTTGAGGGTCTTGTGGACTCCTTTTCATGCTCAAGGGTGGTTTGGCCCTGGCACGGGGTGCCCAGAGAAGCTGTGGCTGCCCCATCCCTGGAAGTGTCCAAGGCCAGGTTGGACAGGGCTTGGAGCAACCTGGTCTAGTGGAAGATGTCCCTGCCCTTGGTAGGGGGTTGGAACTGGATGGTCTTTACAGTCTCTTCCAACCTAAACCATTGTGTGATTCTGCAGTGACTGTGTAGTGCAAAACCCCAGCCCCCCTTCTCTTGCATCGTTCCAGCTCTGGAGTGGTCCATACCACCATCTCCCATCCCAGCCTCCATCAAGGCCTTCTTTTGGGACCAGTCTCAGTCGTGGAGATATAAAATAGGGTGAATCAATGCAGGAGGCTCTGGCCAAGGCAGTGCTGCTCTATTCCTTCCCCCATCTCCCTCTCCTCCTTCTCACTGGAGAATACTGAGGCCAGACTCACTCATGGGCTTCTCCTGCCCTCAGCTGGCTGCGCTCTGCAATGCAGAGTGCCCGGTTTCCAAAACCACAGCGATCTCAAAGGCAACTCGGTTTGAGTGAATGAAATCACCTCAGCATCCCTCAAGGACTGTTTGATGCCCTCCTCTCTCCAAACTTGATGAAGAGAGACACATCCAGAGCCAGGAGCATCACAGTGGAGAAAGGCTGAGCTCTCTGAGATCTTTGTTAACTCTTAATTACAGTTTCACAGTTAGCAGGGAAAGCATTGGAAGGGCAGAAAGAATTCAGAAGGCAGAGGTTTGAGTTGTAAAACGTTGATGGCAAACAGGGGAAAAGAGGGATGTGACCTTGGCAGGGGTGGTGTGTAGTGTGGGCTCCCAGAACGTGGGGCACTAAACTGTGCAGGATCAACTCCTGGGCAAGAGGAAGGGGCAAACAGGATATTTAGTGAGATGAGTTATTCTGGCATTGCAGTCATAGAACATCCAGAGTTGGAAGGGACATACCAGGATTGAGTCCAGCTCCTGGCCCTGTGCAGGACAACCCCAGGAATGCCACCATGTCCCTGAGAGCCTTGTCCAAACCCTCCTGGAGCTCTGGCAGCCTTGGTGCTGTGCCCACTGCCCTGGGGAGCCTGGTCAGTGCCCACCACCCTCTGGTGAAAATCCTTTTCCTGATATCCAGCCTAAACCTCCTCTGACACAGCTCCAGCTGTTCCCTCAGGTAATATTACTCAGACCATGAACACATTTCCAGCTCTTATTTATGTCACTTATGCTCTTATTTAGTGTCACTCTAATGCCATGGAACTGAGAGGACATGGTGTACCCTCCCAGCTGGTTGCGGGTCCACATGTAAATGATGTAAAAGTGACTGAAAAATGGGGGGGTTTAGAGCAGATCCCTGGGAAAATGGGGGGGTTTTTCACATGGGTTTTGCCATGCTGGGTTGTTTAGAAAGCTTGCTGAATAAGGTTTCTGCAATAAAGATTTGCATGGGTTATTTAGTGAAAGGAACCCGATAAACTCAACAAAAATCAATAGTTAGGACATCTTCAAATAAGCACCTCAGGATTGATTTGTTTTCCTCCCAGCTCTTGGGGCAGCCTTTCCTCCCCCAGGCCTCAGTTTCCCTCACGTGTGAAATGAAGATGTTATTGTGCTTCTCTTATGAACACACCTGGGTAACCAGTGGAGACCTGAACTGGGTCTGCTCCTGGGTGTCTGCCTGTTCGAAGGGCTCTCATGCTTTCTCCAGATGTGCAATGGATCTTCCCTGGTTGATTCCCCACTTCTACAGAGGAGAACTGATGTTTTCTCCCCATCAGGCAGATCAGCCAGCCAAGAGTCTTACCCAGAAGGGTCCATGTGGTGTTTGTTCATCCCTCTACCACCACCAGGCACCTCTGCAAAGGAACACGGGTACTGGCTGTGTAAGAAGCAGCTGAGATCCCTCCTTACAGCTTCCCAGTCTGGGATTGTGACCAAGGAGAGGACAAAATTCATCAGCATCTAAGGGTCTATGGGTTAGAGGCAGGAGTGATTGCCCCTCTGACAGCACCTCCTGTGGTGATGAATTGCTGATCAGGAGGAGAAGGGAGGAAATTTAAAGGTATCCCTGGGGAAAGGGCGTGTGGCAGGAGGGGGATGCTAAGGAGGGGATAAAAGCTGTTCCATCTTGATAAGGAAGCTGTCAAAACACTGCCTGGGCATGTTGTGAGCATCTTCATGGTGGGGACAGAGGGCTGCTCAGTCACACTGCCAGGAGTGCCTGCCCTGGTCAGGTGTCTGTCACGGTCATTGTGGATGTGGAGAGGGAATCTGGGCTGGCTTCTCTCTGGTCATGATCCCAGGAGGTAATACCAGACACACAGGACACGAGGGCAGCTAAAGATGCCAGCATTGCAGCCACCTGGATGGTCCATCTGGGACCAACCCAAGCTCTCCCTGGCCTGGGCTTCTGCAGAGGGGGAATCACAGCTGAGTCGTCTACAAACTAGGGCTCTTTGAGAGCATTTTTCCTCAGGGTGGGGAGGCCCTGGCACAGGTTGCTCAGAGAAACTGTGGCTGCACCACCCCTGGAAGTGTCCAAGGCCAGGTTGGATGCGGCTTTGAGATGGAGCTTTGAAGGTGCCCCTGCCCATGGCAGGAACATGGAACTAAGTATCTTTAAGGTCCATCCCACCCAAACCATTCTGTGGCTCTATGGATTTCAGAGGTTTTTCCCATGTCTATTTTCAAGAGAGCAGTCTGCCCTCAACAGTGCAAGTGGGAAAAAAGTGGCACCAAAAAACTCCATCAGCATCATGAGGAATTCTTCCTCACTGCCCACCCAGATGGGATCAAATGCAGAGAGCACAGGCACTGACAGGGAGAATTATAGGACAGACCATGGCAGTGCCTTTACACAGCCCTGGCCCACTGGAGTGGATGAAAACACAGTTTAACATTTCTCAGGGGATTCAGGGGAAAGAATAACTCCTGGAAGGAAGTCCTACAGCTCAAAACTCATTCCAGGGACAAGGGATAAATTGGTCCCAGAGCCCTGATGGTTCCTTTGACACCTGCTGACCAACCTGGACACCTGGTACATCAGGACATAACAAGGTGACAGAAGGTTCAACATCTTTGGGAACACAAGGTGGTACCTGTGACCTGAGCAAGTTCCCTCACCACAGGCACCTGCTGAGATGTGACCTTGCTTTGCTTTGTGAAACTCTTCCCGTGTGTTTTGGGTTGGCTGGTTTTGTGTTTGGTTGTTTATTTATTTATGTTGTGGCATTTGGTTTTGTTCGTGCTGTTGGTTTGGTGAGGGGAGATGGAGGATTGTTATGATTTATTTACTTTTATTTGACCAACGCTAAATAGGAGATGTGTTTCTTTCCTAGACAGCAACTGGGGAAAGTTTGGGAAAAGAATATCCCTTCACTCACCTCTTCAGTCCCTCAATGTCCCTGCTGTGAAAGCAAATGTGACCCAGGGAACGCCCCTCCAGAGTTTATCTTTCCCTGGGAATCCCCTTAAACTTGGGAAAGCCAGATGTTAGAAAGGGATGTTTCGTCAAAACTACCACGCGAGGGCAGCCTTTTCCACCGTCCCATGTTAAAAATCCTCCCAAATCCAGGATAAAAGGCTCTTTAGTTTGTTTGAATCCCCTCGGTGACAACATTGCTCTGGTGTTACTGGTTGGTTTTCATCAAGAGATGTGCAAACAGTTGGACTCGATGATCTTAAAGGTCCCTTCCAACCTAAATGATTCTATGATTCTATGAAACACTGTCCTATTATTAAAAAAGTCATCACAGATGTTATAAAAAGGGATGTCTGGAGCTATAAGAATGTTATTTAAGGATAGTGTTACTACTCCCACACCTCAAATTGTGACCCTCAAAGTGTGGGGTCAACACAAACATGATTGCCATGACTGCTGAGTAGTGGTGTGTTAACACAGTGTTTCTGGGCAAGTCATCTCCAAGAGGCACAAAAATTCTTCAGGCTCTTAGACCAAAAGCCACTGTCTCTAGAAGAGAAATAAAAGTTGATTTTGCCACCCAGATTTATCAGCAGCTGTTTGATGGAGTCACTGCTGGATGGGGACAGAATACCTCACTGAAGGGTTGAATTACACATGTATTTTGCCCTGGATAGGGTCATTTTCTGCTGGATCCTTGATTTGTGCACTCACATCCCTGTGGAGGTAGAAGACCTGCCTTCGTGGAGCTGAGAGCAGCAAAAAGAGCCAGAGTGGCTTCTTTCACTGCTAGAATCCTGCTGTGTCCAAGCTGGCAGCCCTGAGTGAGGATGCCAACCTTGCAGGCGAAATCTCTGGAGAGAGAGGGAATAGCAGTGACTGTCATTAAGTGAAGTTGTTTTTATGAACAACCCTTAAAGACTGGTCCCAGATTTCTCCCTGGGGTGCCTTTAGAGAATCTGATGAAGTGTTATGCTTAAGCTCTGTGTATATGATTAGCCTCTGGGAGAATTCTTCCTTCACGTCTCCAGAGGGAAGGGGTGTTTTCCCATGAACTGAGCCTTCATCTAGCAAAGCACTCAGCATCCTTCCCTGCTTGTCACAATCCAAACACGGCAGATGTGCCAAAAAGGCAGAACCCAACCTGATGAACTATCACACTATCATTTGACAGCATGTAGAAGCTGAATTTGTGCAGAAAATCAAGCTTTGAGCCTGATTCCCCAGTGCCCCAGCTCTGCAGACTGTCCCAGCAAGTTAATCAGGAAGATTATCAATTTACACCCACTTTGCTTGAACATGAGCAATTGACTGAGTATCAGAGCAGTAGTGAATTTGACACCAGCCTTAACATATTAAGCAAATTAAGAGCTGGGATAAAAATCATTATATCTGACAGAGCAATTTGTGCATCAGAAGACGGTGTGGTTTTAATTCCTTGGTAAGAAGGAGGGGGAAAGGGGGTGCATCCAGTTACTGCAAACCCAAAGATAACTGGGTGTGGTTTATTGTGGTGCCAACCCTTCCAAAAGAGAAATAAATCATCAGGCAACTGCCACAGGCAGATAAATATGCAAAGGAAGAATTGGCAGTTTTTCTGCAGAGAGATTCCTCCTGTCATCCTGGCATCATGCTGAGGGAAAATGAGGCATGGGCTGAAAACAGATTAACTCAGGACACCCCAGGAGTGGTTTGTTCAGGCTGAAAGGATGGCCATGAAAGTCTCTCCTACCTGACATCCTCATGGCTCAGCCAGGTTAAAACTGGAGGGGCCCATGGCATGGAGGGATCTCCAGGGAGGGAGTAAAGGCTCAGCGATGGAGAGTTGATTAATTGGCATTTCCTTTGATCCAGTCTGGGACCTCAAATGAGAGAGGTGACACCCAGTTTTCACCCTACCTACCCTTTGTCTGTGTGGGAGGACATTTATTGGTCCAGGATCATAGAATTCTAAAATCACAGAATGGTTTGGGTTGGAAGGGACCTTAAAGACCATCCAATTCCAACTCCCTGCCATGGGCAGGACACCTTCCACTAGCCCAGGTTGCTCCAAGACCCATCCAACCTGGCCTTGGACACTTCCAGGGATGGCACATCCCCAGCTTCTCTGGGCAACCTGTGCCAGGGCCTTTCCACCCTCACAGCCAAGAATTTCTTCCTAATATCTAATCTAAATCTATTTTCTTTTAGTTTAAAAATGTTCCCCCTTGTCCTAACACCACCTGCCTGTGCAAAGGCACTCTCTCTCTTTTTATAAGCCCCCTTTACATGCTGGAAGGCCATACTGAAGTCTCCCCAAAATCTTCTCTTCTCCGTGCTGAAGAGCCCCAGTTTTCTCAGCCTGTCAAGATAAATGTTGCACCTTTATTTCAGCATTATAGAAGTGAATTTCTACTTAAGACTTACCTCTGTTCCCAGGAGCTGCACGACATTGAGTAGGTTCTGCAAAGTGGGATAGATCTACCCCTCTAGTGAGCAGGAAAATTTGGAGTCACAGGGAAACAAAGAGAAGTCGTGGGTTACACCATCATGAAGGACACAGAGGACAATTCATAAACCTGCCCACCAGAGCAGCTTCTAGACATCTTATTTAATCTTTTGCCCTGTTTTATAAGCTGTCCCTTCAAGTCTGAGACCCCACTGAGGGCAGCTTTCAGCCTACAGTGTCATGATGGGAAATTTCTCTGAGGGTCAATGCAGAAGTGTCCTCTGACAAAGGGGAGACAGGAGGCTGCCACGACAGCTCTCCGTGCTACTCTTTTGATTTAGGGGATAAAATATCCTAGAGCTTGCTCAGAGGTTAATGTTCTTCATGGAGGGATTGCAAAGCAGCATGAGGCCTTTGATGAAAGGTGTCTCAAAGCCTCTGCAGTACCAGGTGCTTTGAAGGAGGACAGATGAGTTGGACAAGACACCAGCCAGTTCAAAGCAAGCTGCCCTGTGCATTAGAGCTTCCTCTCAGCTCACAGGGATCTGAAAGGTCTGAGCTGCTCTTGCTTGGCCAGGGGTTTTCTTCTCCATTCAAGGCTTGTGAGATGTATAAAAGTGGAGGCAGGGACAGCCAGGTACAGAGCAGCTGCTGAAATGTGATGCCCTGGAGGGCAGAGGGCACGACCAGAGAGGACTGGCAATCACCTGGTTTCTTTTTCAGTTCTGAACAATGATCTTGAACAGACTCAGTCCACCTTTCTCAGGCAGCCTGAGAGAGTTGGGGCTGTTCAACCCAGAGAAGGGAAGGCTTGGGGGAGACCTCAGAGCCCCTTCCAGTGCCTAAAGGGACTCCAAGAGAGCTGGAGAGGGACTTGGGACAAGGCCTGGAGTGATAGGACAAGGGGGAATGGCTTCACATTGGCAGAGGGCAGGGTTAGATGGGATATTGGGAAGAAATTTTGTCCTGTGAGGGTGGTGAGACCCTGGCACAGGTTGCCCAGAGAAGCTGTGGCTGCCCCATCCCTGGGAGTGTTCAAGGCCAGGTTGGACGGGGCTTGGAGCAACCTGGGAGAGTGGAAGGCAGAGGGTTGGAATTGGATGGTCTTTAAGGTCCCTTCCAATTCAAACCCTCTGGGATTCTGGGATTCTCCAGCCATTTCACTTCCTCCATGCTTCATCTGACGTGAGTATTTAATTGGGAGCTTTGGGGTCACTGCCTTCACTATACATACAAATGTAGCCTTGAAGGTGCTCTCACAAACTCAATAAATCCCTTGCACAAGAGGATGCCATTGGCTGATGCTGTTCAAAACCACAGCCCATTTATATTGAATTCTAATTTATTTTTTTTTATTTATTTTAAAAAGTGCCTTTATATTTGGAAATGAATTGTGCACCTAAAGCACATCCTATGGTATCT
>JAWWTY010000037.1:2124968-2135927 GCA_035222235.1 Margarornis squamiger
TTTTTTTTTATTTATTTTAAAAAGTGCCTTTATATTTGGAAATGAATTGTGCACCTAAAGCACATCCTATGGTATCTCCTGGCCAGAGTGAGGTCCATCCAGGCTCTTTTTTCTTCCAGAGATCATTTCCCAGCAGCCGAGATCAGCTCAGTTCTCATTTCTGCCTGGCACAATTAATCTTGCTGTCAGACTCACCAGGGCAAAGCACTGCTTCACTCAAAAGTGAGGAATTACAGAATATCCTGAGTTGGAAGGGACTCACAGGGATCATTGAGTCCGACTCCTGATCCTGCCCAGGACACCCCAAAAATCACACTCTGTCCCTGAGAGCATTGTCCCAACACTCCCTGAGCTCTGACAGCCTTGGTGCTGTGCCCACTGCCCTGGGGAGCCTGTTCAGTGCCCAGCCACCCTCTGGGGGAAGAAAAACTAAAGAAATGAGAATGTTCAGAGAAACCTCAGCTGAGGCAGAGCAAAAGTTTAGAATTAGATCAACAAAGAGCCAGAGCAAATCTGTTTTGATGCAGAGGAGAGAATCTGCAGCATTTTAAGCTCCTAGGCTGTCAATCCCTAAGCATCCAACCACCAGAGCCAAAGGAACTTCTGCAATGGCCATAAGGTTTTATTTCCATGCATGTGGTACTTGGGGAGATGGTTTAGTGGTGAACATGGTGGTGCTGCGTTAATGGTTGGGCTCAATGCTCTTGGAGGCCTTTTCCAAGCTCAGTGATTTAATGGCATGTGTGGCACGGGCATTCCTCAGACACTCCCACCACCTGGTCTGGGATAGCTGGAGGATGCTGCTGAGGTTGGCACGGTGGGACAGGGTTGGGCAGGTGGATGCAGCCATTTCCAGCCTGCCTTCTCATCCCTGTGCGTGCTGAGGGATGGAGACTCAAACATCTCCATGGTTTTCACAGTCATGGAAGGGTTTGGGTTGGAAGGAGCCTTAAAGACGACCTTGTTCCAACCACCCTTCCATGAGCAGGGACATCTTCCACTGTCCCAGGTTGCTCAGGGTCACATCTACCTGGCCTTGAGCACTTCCAGGGATGGGAATCCACAACTCCTCTGGGCAACAAGCAAGACAAGGTTTCCCTTTTCCTTTGTTTCCTGATACAAAAGGAGAGAAGCTGTTCATTTTCTTCTTCTGTACAAACATCCACCTCTTCCCCATACTGCCACCTTGACCAGATGGAGGCTGGAAGGAGAAGGTCTCTGAAGTTGGGTTGCCTTAGGAAGCATCTAAAGCACCTCCACATCATCTCAAAGACACATTGAAGCTACACAGACCTCAAGAGAGATCTCCTCCTTTCAGGAGAAGCTGGCTCACACTCCGTGCCACAGGGGGTGGCAAATGAAGAAAGAAAAATGCTGTAACTCTGTGAACTCGTAAATCACCAGAGTCCTGAAAGAGAAGAAGAAGAAAAAAAAATGCAACAACCTGACATGGCCTTTTTGGTTTGCAGATAAGCACAAAGTTTGGCAGGAAAGAGATTAGGGCTTTTTCCAGTCCACCTCGCAGTCGATAATCCCCACAGCAACAGAGCCCTGGGCTGCAAGCAGCCACATGTTCCCCGTGCAGAAGATGGGAAAGACCAGGGATGGGGCAGGGGCAGTTCCTGATTAACTCTGCTGCCACTAAAGGAAAGTTGTGGCTGATCCCCTCCACACACTTTCCTGTGCCAGCAGGGCTGTCCTCTGGAGAGGCATTTTTGCTGTCGTTGCTAATTCAAAGCTTTTGGAACCCCTGTGACGTTTCTTGGGAAACTCCAGCCTCGCTCTATCAGCTCCTGCCAGCAGCCAAGAGTCGTTCTGGTTAATGACAGTAGAAAACTGTCAGTTGCAGGCACAAAGAATTAAGCTGTCACCAACATTTAGAAATCAACGTTAGACCATGGGAAGGATGGGGGAGGAAGATGACAGTTCTATGGTATCTGCATCTGCAGCCTCTCACGCTCCCCACAGTTCCTCCTTGGGTGGCCTAAATCCATCCTGAAAAGAAGTTAAAAATAAATCAATAAAAAATAGCTATTTTAATATCAAAATAATGTTAGAAATCACTTAAATTGTTGACTTTCTAAGAGAGTCTTGCCTCGTGTCACCAGAGATGCCCAGGGTCCTGTCAGGCACTCAGCTGCAACCCCAAAGGATGCAGGTCTTCCATGGGTCTTGTGTCACATCTGCCAGCCTGCAGCTACCCTGGGACATCCCCAGTGGCATCAGATGGCCGTGTTCAGGTAGCAAGTGACAGGATGAGAGAAAATGGCTTCAAGTTGCACCAGGAGAGGATTAGATATTAGAGGGAAAAAACCATAGAGAGAGTTATAAAGCATCAGAACAGGCTGCCCAGGGCAGTGGTGGAGTCACCATCCCTGGCAATGTTCAAAAAAACAGGTGGATGTGGTGCTTGAGGACGTGGTTTAATGGTGGTGCTGGTTGAGGGTTGGACTCGGTGATCTTAAAGGTCTTTTCCAACCTTAACAATTCTATGGTTCTATGAAATGGAAAGGACCAGGGAGGGTGGGTAAATACAGCAATAAATTCAGGCAGGGAGAGTTGAAAGGAGATTAAGAGCAAAGTGTCCTCCTACACCCTGAAGCATTTTCCCACTGTCCACCAGGGCTGGCCTGGGGGATGCAGAAGGCCAAGGGATAGTCCTGGAGGTAGCAAGAATCCCTTAAAATCAAGCAGCTTTCTCCAGGATGTGTGCACAGGGCTGGGGGGTGGAGAAGAAAAGACCTCATGACTCCAGGAAGCATCTCCTAGAAATAGGGTAAATCAGTGAGAAGTGCAGCTGAACTGCAGAGGAGGTTCTGGAGAACATGCTTGTCCACCTCTACAATTCATTCTGCTTCCCTTCTCACTGTGAATGTGGGAGGATGGGCCCTTCCGAAACCCCTCCTGTCCATCCCCACATGCCTTGGCCATGGTGAAGTTCCCACCCCTACATTCCAGTGGTCTAAGGAAGGCAGCCCTTCATCCCGTCCTTCCTCACATCCCTGACTTCCCCAGGTGAAAGATGAAGCAGCGACAGGGAACGAGACTGGGGACAGGAGCTCTCCTTCCATGGTGTGGGGGGTGTTTTCCTATCAGGAGCTGATTAGATTTGGGCAGAGGGCTCCTTGCCAGAGCATTCCTTGCAGCCACAGTGGGGAGGGGGCTCTGTGATCCCTGACCCAGCGAGAAGGAAGCGGTGGCCTCGGTGACAGTGACAGGCTGTGGGATGTCGGGTCACACTCCGTGCCTGGAGCAATCCCAGCCCTCCACAAGGCACAGATGGCTCCTTTCCGTCCTCTGACCTCATTGTTTAATCTGACCTGATCCGGGGCTGTAATCTAAGGGCCATTTTAATCACCACCACGAAGCTGGGATTGTTTCCCTGGGCTCCACCCTGAATTCCTTCCCTCTGAGGGCACACGCACAGCTTGGATTCCATCACCCATCTGTGGGGACACCCTCAGCTGATAATTGCTGTGTGGAGAGTCCATGGGAACTGCTCCCAGCTCACGTGGAGGAGACCCTGGTGCTCCTGGCTGTCACCATTCTCTGCAATAAAAGGATATAACCATTCCATGAGGGCAGCAGAAGTTTCTCCTATAGTTGGGACAGGTGCTCCCAGTGAGATAACACATCCCAACCACCTGTCCCAAGGGTTTTTAAGACCCTTGGCAACTTTTGATCAGTGTTTCTGTAGTGGTTGGGGGATCATTTGAAGAGATCTGCTGGTGAAGGAAACAACCTTGGTGACAAGATTGTAATCACAGAATCACCGAATGGTTTGGGTTGGAAGGGACCTTAAAGATCACCCAGTTCCAGCCCCCTGTCCTGGGCAAGGACACCTTCCACTTGACCAGGTTGCTTAAAGCCTCATCCAACCTGGTCTTCCACCCCATCCCTCTAACACTTCCAGAGTTGGTGCATCCTCAGCTTCTGTGGGTTTGCATCATGACTCTGCCAAAGAGACCCTGTGCGTGACCTTGGTCAAGTCACTTAGCCTTGGTGGTTGCACTTTAGGAAGCTTTTCCCAATTTCCTGCTCTGCTTTGTGTCCTGGTCCTGTCCTGGCTCCCTGTTCTGATGAAGGCAGATACAGGTGAGCCCCAGCCCATCATGGGAAGGCAGCAAACAGCACAGCCCCCAGGGAAGCTGCGGTGGTCTCCACTTGTCTGTTTGCAGATTCACACCTCCTGGCCCCAGTTCTCCTTCTGTGAAGGTTTCATCCATGCCTGTCCACATGTAAATCAGTGCAGCAAAGAAGAAATGGGCACAAAATGCAGCTGCACACACTGGTGAGTCCCAAACTGCTGCACCCAAATCAGCTCACACTCTAGGGCTGATGATGGTGCTGCCTGCACCCAGGCAAGCACAGCCATACACACACACACACATCCTTCCATAGAGCCAGAAAGCATTTATGCCACACACTCCCCCCTGCCCGTGGCCTCAGAGGGTGGGAAGGGGTCTGGAAAGGTCACGTCATCCATTCCATCCCTGCCAGGCAGGATCAGCTCTCCTGTGGCCCTGCTGACAGATGTTTGTGTAACCTGCCCTCAGAGACCTCCCGTAAAGGAAGGCTCACATCCCCCCCAGCATCTCCTCCTCCTCTCTCTGGGGTAACTCAGAGGATTTTCCCACGCTGTCCACATTACTCTGCACTACCCCGAGCTCCAGAGAACCCCTCTGCTCTCAGGGAAGGTGGTGGCTGCAGCTCTTTTCCCAGACTGAGCAAGCAGAAACAATTTGCTGATACCTTTGCAGTGTGGAAAAAAAAAAAATCCATTCTATGCTGTCTTTGCCTCACATCAACACACAACCCCTGACTCACACCCCTGTCAGCATCTAGGAGAGGACATGGCTCTGTCTGGCAGCAGAAGTGGTCCCAGATCTTGCTCTCTCATGGCTCAGGGTCCTGTCTTCCTGCAATGTGATGACGAGAAGTGAGAATAAAATGTCACTTCTTCTCTCTTCCTACTCCAGGCTAATCTGGGATGACACTCAGTTGCCTTGTTCTGCACACTTGGACTCACTATGGTCTCCTAAAGTCTGTTGTTCTGATAAATTTTGCCTCTGTCTCCCTCTGCATGCCCTTATGGGAAGGTACTAATAGCTCTGCTGGATGCTCCTGCAAGGAATGGACCTCAGGTGAAGGTGAACATTGCACAGGGAAGGTCCCCCTTCCTGAACACCTCAGAAATTTCCATCCTCTCTCCATCCACCGAGGATAATTTACACTGGTTTTCCTTTAAGATTAAAGGTGTTGGCAATTAGCCAGCAAATATCTGTGTCCAGACTGATGGAAAAACCTCTGGCCAGGCTTTGAGATGACCCTTTGATATCTCAGTGCTGATCCCCACCTGCTGCTTCCCACCTCAGGATCAGCCTCTCCTCTTCCTCCAGTTTAAGTTTTGCCATTGCCTATTTAGAGGACACTGCTGAGACCCTCCCCAAGACATTTATTTGCCTTCTGATGGGGAGCTTGTCATATTTTGCCATTTTTCTCTGCGATGCAATTCTAGGAATTCCAAGACACACCATTATTGCAGCAGCTGGGACTTTAACTCAAAAATAAACATGTGATCAAATTGAAAGACTTAACAATACCGGTTTTTCTATTTCCTGTGCTATTACATTGACTTTCTTGCTGAAACAATTTTCACTGCAATATTCTACCAGGGAAAGTGCTCCCAGATGCCTGAGCTTAGGCTGCAGATTTGGCTGTGAAACCAGGTTTCACAAATGCTCCCAAGTGGTTTTCTATAGAGCCTGGAAATCCTGGAGGTTTGTGTTGGGTTTTTTTTTCTGTGTCAAGTTCACTTTATTTGATTTGTTAGGCTGAAAAGCAAAAAGTAGATCTCTCAGTGGCCCTATTTCAACCATGTTATTTAAATGTGCTGTCACATTGGCCTCGGTACTGCTTGAGAAATACTCGTGTACCCCTTGGAAAGCTGTGGTTTCAAGGGATTGCAGACAGGAGGATGATTTCTTGGTGCAATGCACCAAAGGATTTAAATGCTATGTGCTCTTTTAGTTCTGAGGCACCTCTTAATTAAGAACTGATTAAAGTTTGGGGATTGTTTTGTAACACAAGCGCTGTTTTGCAGGGACTGGTGCTCTGCCAGGGCTGGCTGCACTGGTTACACCCTGGGCATTCAGAGATCTCAGGCATCTGGGACCGGGTTCTTTTAAAAGTGGATGTATTTCATTTGCAGAAGGGGTTTTGTGCCCCTTTTTCATCTGTCAGTCCTGTGGCACAGTTTGTATCCCAGGTGTGCCAGGTAAGCTGCAAGCTGTGCTTGCAGAGGAGTTGGTTAAACCACAGAGTCATGGAATCTTTTGGGTAGAAAGAGACTTTTAAAAGCCATCTAGTCCAACCTTTCTGCAACGAGCAGGCACATCTTGCACTAGATCAGAGTGCTCAGAGCCCTATCCAATCTGATCTTAAATGTTTCCAGGGGTGGGGCATCCACCACCTACCTCTCTGGGCAACCTGTGCCAGTGTTTTACCATTCTCATTGTAAAAATCTTCTTCATTATATCTTAAGTGGAACCTCTTTTAGTTAAAAACCAACACCCTTTGTCCTAGCACTACACACCCTGACAAAAAGTTCACCCCCATTTTTCCTATAGGTCTCCTTTAGGCACTGGAAGGGGGTCTCAGGTCTCCCTGGAGCTTTTTCTTCTCCAGGCTGAACAATCCCAGCTCAGCCAGCCTGTCTCCACACCATGGAGCATCTTCGTGGCCTCCTTTGGTCTCACTCCAGCAGCTCCACATCCTTCTCATGTTGTTGGCCCCAGAGCTGGAGGCAGCGCTGCAGGTGGGGTGTCACCAGAGTGTCACCAGCGTGGAGCAGAGGGGGACAATCCCCTCCCTTGACCTGCTGCCCTGCTTTGGTGCAGCCCAGGACACGGAGCCGTGGGTGGAATGAGCAAACCAAGCCCTGCTCCCAGAAACCACGGGAACAACTCCCTCCTTTCACTGGACTCTCCCCCATGATTTCAGGTCAGCCTGCCACTGCCACGCCATCCAGGTATGTTCCCTCCACGTGGGCTTGTCCATGCCAAGCACACAGCAGCTTCTGCCCCTCCCTCTGAACAACTGATAACCTCTCCTGTGGCCTCAAATCATCTCCTAACCCACAGCAAATGTTTTTCTCTGCTCGTTCTCCTCCGTTTCTTTGAACTGTATCTGCTCTCTCATTGCGGTGTTTACGTTCTTCAAAGACCTCGAAGCCGTTATCCTATCTTGGCCTTAGTCATAATTTGGCCAGGACTTATACATTTCTTTCTCCTTTTATTTTCTAATCTGCCCTCTCAGGTCTCTCCCTCCAGGAGGCAGGTCTCACAGGCTGCTTGGGTTTCTCTGTTTGTCTTGGACCAGGAACAACTTTTTGAAATCCTAATAATGTAGGTTTTGCAAAGCTAAGCTGTGAAGCAAGAGACGTTCACACTCAACAAGCTCACGGGTGGCAAAGTGCCACGGGACAGCTGTTGAACTGAAAAGGGATTAGAGGAACTAAGTGGATGCCCTCGAGCCATAAACCCCCAGTCCCTTGAGTCCCTTCTCCCGAGGAGTGACTGGTGTGGGCTGTGCTGTCCCACCCTGACACAACTCAGCTGGCAGGATCATAGCCCAGATCTTGGCAAGAAACCCCTGTGAAAATGCATGGAAAGCACATCACGGGGCTGTAACAGGGGAGGGCAGTGCCTGCCTGCAGAGCCCAGGCTGCAGCCTGGGAAAGGTGTCTCTGCCTGCTTGTGCCTGGGAAAGGTGTCTCTTCCCAGGGCTACACGAGACTGGCATAGCAGCTGATGGTGTGGTGCAGTCTCACCCCTTCTCAGTCAGGTATGGACCTGTCAGGGAAGGCCCAGAGGAGGCCACAAAAATGATCTGAGCTCTGGAGCACCTCTCCTACAAAGACAAGCTGAGAGAATTGTGGTTATTCATCCTGGGGAAGAGACCTCTGGGGAGACCTTATTACATCCTTTCAGTACCTCAAAGGAGCTTATAAAACAAGATGGAGAGTTTTTACAGAGCAGATGGTGATGGAGGAACATTTTTGAACTCTTAAAAGGAGAGATTTAGGTGTTAGGAAAAGATTCTTCCCTGTGAGGGTGGGCAGGCCCTGGCACAGGCTGGGCAGAGAAGCTGTGGCTGCCCCATCCCTGGAAGTGTCCAAGGCCAGGTTGGATGGGGCTTGGAGCAACCTGGGCTAGTGGAAGGTGTCCCTGCCCATGGCAGGGGGTGGGGCTGGATGAACTTTGAGGTCCCTTCCAACCCAAACAATCCCATTATTCTGTTATTAGAACATGCAAACAGCTCATCCCAGCCTGGCAGGTCTGGCTGGTGGGGCTGTTGGAGGGAAAGACGTGCAGTTACAGCAGGAAAGAAGGAAGGAATCAGTTCTGCAAGTCCATTCTTCCACACATGAGAGATCACAGGATCACAGAATGACAGAATCATTTAGGTTGGAAAAGCCCTCTACGATCCAAGGTCCAACCATTAACACAGCACTGCCAGGTCACCACTAAGTCATGTCCCCAGTGGCCACATCTCATGTCTTTTGGCAGGTTTGATCAATGACTGATGGGAATAACATGGGAAAAAGGCTCTTCTCATTTTAGGGTAAGGCCAGATCAGACAACAGAGGAGTTAATGAAATTAAACCGCTGCCAGAAAGCACTGAACCAGCACAGCCCCTGGGGCTTGGATTATAGTTTTAGGCTGCCTGTGACATTATCAGTACTTTCTGTCCATGCAGACTGAAACCTCCCACTATTCACTGCAACCTCCAGCAAGTTTGGGATGGATGGGAAGCTGAAATGAGAGAAAATGGTATCTGGAGGTCCCTTTTGACTTGACTTTGCAGAGCAATGACTGGTGGTGGCATCAGCAATAGGCAGAGGTGGTGCAGTCTTGGCATGGTGGTGCCATTCACTCAGGTCACCAAGAGCATGGCAAAAAATGGCAAGGAGCTGTGTCAGGAGAGGGTTAGGCAGGATATTAGGAAAAGGTTCTTCCCTCAGAGGGTGGTGGGCACTGAACAGGCTCCCCAGGGCAGTGGGCACAGCACCAAGGCTGCCAGGGCTCAAGGAGTGTTTGGACAATGGGACAGGGACGGGGTGGGATTGTTGGGGTGTCTGTGCTGGGCCAGGGGTTGGATCGATGATCCTTGTGGGTCCCTTCCAGCTCAGCATATCCTATGATTCTATAAAACATCATCCCTGTAGACACTGTTTGTCTCCTAACCCTTGGAAAAATAAAGGCAGGCAGGAGGGTGCTGCAATCCCAAGGGAAGACCCCATGACAGGGTCATGGAACACCAGAAATCCCTCTCTTGGCTCTTCACAGACTTGTATTGAGACTTTGGCCAACGCCACCACTCTTCTCCATTTTTCCATGCTTCCTTTTGTGTTGTTACATTGGAATTTCAGAGGAGGGCTTCTCTGTGGGTGCATGTTGGTGCCCACATGTTTGTGCAACATTCTGATGTCCCTCAGTACAATGGCAACATAAATTATATCGTGTCAAACTCTTGGACTGGTGGTATTGGCAGTTTCCTCCCTCGGAGTCTTTGCAAAATACCTACCTGTGAAATTAAATTAAACATTGCTTCTCCTGGGCTTTAAACAATACACTCCCCCTAACCTGGGCCAAGGGTTTCTTTATACTATATTACTTTATAGATTAATACACCGCAGAAAATGAATTACCTTTTATTCAGTAACTCTTTTTTTTTTTCCTTGAAGATTTTAGATTTTCAATTTGCAAAGAAAACTTAGGGGGGACTGCAGGAAATCCCACGTATGTGAGGAATGCAACCTTAGGATCTGGTTCCTGGTACCTGCTCTGCTCTGCTCCTCGGATCTGCTCTGCCTCCCCCAGCTGATAAGAGCTCTGCTGGGTCTGCCTGCCACACTCAGTCCATTACTCCTGACACTGCCTTTTGTCTCTGGTGGGCCCTGGACAGGCACAAATCAAAGCTGTCACATCCTGCAGAGCCCTGGCTTGGCCCAGAGTGCAGAGATCTCTGAACTCTGCCATGTGCAACCATTTATTAGAGGCAGGAGAGGAGTGGGATAGAAATTCAGGTGCCTCTTTTGCTTCGCCCCCCAGGCTCAAGCACTAATCCTGAGGGATGAGGTTTTGCAGCACTGCACTGGCCACGGCTCTTTTGGTGGTCCAGGGAGTGCAGCTGGGAGGGGAAGAGCAAAGCAAAACTAAGATCTTATCATAGCAGGGATTTGAAGGGCACGACAGTCTTTGTGAATACCCTTTTTGTCCTCCAGCTCATCAAAGCTCAGGTAGAAATCCCAAAGGAGCACGTACATGTGCATACACACACACACGCAAATGCAAAAATACCCCAAATTTCCCCTTCAAGGATAAATAAAAATCCCTTTGTCTCACTTTGCCAGGCCCTTTTCCAGTTTCTACTCTTCCAGTTTCAAGCTGTAACTTGAAATCCTTTTGGGAGCAGTTTTCTCAGCTTGCTCAGTGCCCACCTCCACTGCCACCACGACACCTCTCTCTGTGAATCCTGCAAGCAGGGAAGATGCAAGAGCTGGCAGAAGGCAGCCCAGCTGGAAAGTTTGCCAGGGATGGATCTGGCCAGCGTAGGTACCACCACGTTCCAGAGGTCACTAAGCCACTGCCAATGTTTTCCATGCAGAGCTGCCTCAGGGAGGACCTCTCTGAAGTGCAGAGGGCAGCACTTTTATCTCCTGCAGCTGGCTATCTTTAGACAATTTTAATAAATCAACAGGATTAAAAACATTCCTCCCTCCAGCCTCCTTAGAGGTGTTTAACCCCGTCAGGCTGTGTGATGAGGAGGAGAGCTTTTGAAAAGTGATTGCATTAACCAGGGAGATGTGGAGGAGTTTCCAGCTATATCCTCTTGAGCAAGTGTTAAAGGGATGATGCCAGCTTCCAAACCACCCTCTGTGGGGAATCATCCTT
>JAWWTY010000037.1:2139188-2175902 GCA_035222235.1 Margarornis squamiger
CTCCAAGCCCCATCCAACCTGGCCTTGGACACTTCCAGGGATCCAGGGGCAGCCACAGCTTCTCTGGGCAACCTGTGTCAGTCTCTCTCCACCCTCACAGGGAAGAATTTCTTCCTGATATCTAATCTAAACCTGCCCTGTTTCAGTTTAAAACCCTTCCCCTTGTCCTATCGCTATCTACACACACAAAAAGTCACTCTCCCTCTTTTTTACAACCCCCTTTAAGCACTGGAAGGCCAGAAGAGAGGAATGGTTTTACTCCCTGAGTTAGTGCACTCTCAAAAGCACTTCAGAAAGATGCATCACTTTCCCCTATTTGATGGCAATTCCTTCTTTCAGCCCCTGTCCTGAACTTCTTTGCTGCTCACAAGCCTTGTGCCCCACCAGAACCCCAAGATCCCTCACCCCTATTCTCAAGAATTGCAAATTAAGTTTTCTGTTTGGAAATGGGGATGAAAACGTAGGGTACACAAACATGGACAGTCTAAGAAGTGTGTGAGCTGGGGAACAGACCGAGAAAGTCACTTACTAAATCCTTGCAAGACTGCAGAGCGACATAAACCTTACACCTACCCGAAATGTGATTCCCTCCATGGGGGGTCTGGGTGACCTTTATCTCTGAAGGTTTCCTGTTGCCTTTCAACCCCTTGCACTCAGAGCTCTGGACACCACTTGCCCAGGGAGTGGGTTTTTTCTTCCTTCTAAAATTTTGTCCAAAACGAGCCAGGGTTTTAAGTGATATTTAACTTGGAATATGCTGGGATGCTTCTCAAGTGACCAGATTTTTTGTTTGTTTTGTTGGTGGAAGTGTTTTGTTACAGTGGGTTTGCTTGTTTGTTTGTTTTGCAAGAGCCCCAGAAGGAGGGGAACAAAACAAAACAAAACAAACAAACAAACATAAATATTTTTCACCAAAATGCTAAATTCTCTAACTGAAAGGTTTAGGGAGATAATTTCAGAGGTAGGGAGGTGTTAAAAATTAAAAGTCAAAAAAATTAAAAAGCTGTGGCTGGGATGATGTGTTTGTTTGCAAAGATGGGAAAAGACTTTTTAACAGAGGCTGAAGTGATAGGACAAGAGGTAATGATTTAAAACTAGAAATGCTTAGATTCAGACTAGATTTAAGGAGAGTGGTGGGTACCCCATCCCTGAAAGTGTCCAAGGCCAGGTTGGATGGGGCTTGGAGCAACCTGGCCTAGTGGAAGGTGTCCCTCCCATGGTAGGGGGTGCAATGAGATGGTCTTTGAAATTCCCTCCCAACCCAAACCACTCTATGAATAAAACTCCAAGAATGTTCTTCGAGGATCCCTTCTCTGTCCTTCCAGCCTGGTAGGCCCATCAAACTGGATTGAGGTCTTCTCCATGGAGTTTCTGTGGTTGGACCCTCTCCATCCCCAAACTGTAGAAGCACAAAACCCAAAAGAGCACAAAACCCAAAGAAGGAGAGCAGCCCACCCTAAGAGCTTCACAGGGATACGTGATCCTACCTGAAGAAACTATTAGGACGAGGCTGATGATAAGGAGTGGGATACACTGCTTTCCACATCACTTATCTGTGCCACTCTGGAGCCCTGGTATCACCACAGTGCCATTTTCAGGGTTGGTTGGCCCAAAAAGCAGAGGCAGGGGCTGAGAGGTGGTGAGCCTTTTGGGTCAGTTGTGATTGGTGAAGTCTCCACACACAGCAACTGAATTGGGATAAATGGTGAAAAGCTGGGAAGTTCCCCTCTGGGAACTAACAATATGGGAAAAGGGCAATGGTAAGAGGAGAAAAGAGCTCCCTACACCCTCCTCAGGAAATGGCAGACCTCACAGGTGCTGAAAAGCAGTTCTTTCATCAGAGGTGTGTCTGGAACCTCCCTCTTTACTCCATGTTCCCTCCTCTCCACTCTTATTATTTCCATTTGTCTACTTTGTCCCATTTTTCATTCAGCTATTTTGGTGTCCAACGTAGCCTTTAGTGTCTCACCTGATCTGGTTGGCAGCTCTTGCTGTGCAGAGATTCCCACCAACATCTTGCTGTCTCATCAGTGTCTCCTGGAGGACAAGTCCAGCCTCCAACACCTACACTCTTCAGGTGAAGAGCCACGTGTCCACACCTGCCACCTGCATTTCTCTTTTCCTGTGCAACTCCCCTGTAGTCCAGCAAGGAGAACTTGCCCTCCCAGTGCTCAGTCTTGCCCAGATGCACCTGCTCCTTGGTTCAGAAGGGACATGCCAGTGACACAACCTCTCCCTCAAGATGTGGAAAGAACTGTGTGCTGTTGACAGAGGACAGGAGGGTTGTGGCTTTCTGGTCCTTCCTTCCTTCCCCTGCCAAACCTGATCCTGCCCATCCTTGGTGGTTCCCAGAGAGAAGAGTTGCAGCACCAAGAAAGGGATTGGAGACACCGAGTCAGAGACATCTCTGCTGTCGCTCAGGTGCAGATTTTGGCAAGGAGGATGCCCAGGGTCTCATCCTCTGCCAGCCTCTCTGTAAATACAGTGATTCAACTAGTTGGAACTGAAGGCTGATGTGATGCAAAAGGGTGTGGGGGGTCAATATTCCTGCAGCTCCTCCCTTGCAATGCAACGTTGGCATGGAGTCGACATACACAGGTCCCTTCCTCCATCCCTACCCTGTGAGATCACAGCCATTCTCAGTTTTCTCCTCAATTCTGCGTCATTTCTGTTGCTTTTCTTCAAAAGAAGGAAATAGAAGGCGTGGGTTTGCTATTTTTTAATTATTTTTTTATTAGGCACTTGCTTGCAGCAAAGCAAGAAATGAGAACTTGCACCAGACAAACATAGTCATGAAGAAAAACAGCAAGAGAAACAATTCAATCCTTTCTGAGAAAACAAGTCTGAGGCAACCTCTGGGAATCAAATAAAGTGCACACACACACGAGCTGCAAAAACCAAACATGCTGCATATAAATTCAAGCCAACTGCTTTTTCAGAGGAGAACTCCAAAAACATAAACAAGTTACTACAAAAACAGAGGAAATTGGCTGGCATTTCCCAGTCTTCCTTTCACAGCTTTTGAAGATGTTTGATAAGGGATCCTCTGATTCTTTTGAAGTCAGGGACAGTCCAGTTCCAATGCCAGCTGAAAGGCAGAGTCATCATTTTCAAAGGAAATAATGGATTCCATCCCTGCTACATAAAGACCAAGCTCCATCCTATGGATCACAGCTCCACTTCCAGTGGGACAAAGATGATCAGAAGGTGCCTGAGAGCTCCCAGGGGGAGCCTTTCTGATCAAGGGTGAAGAACAAACACCCAGAGGAAATGGACTCAGGCCCGAGAAAGTGGTCCCTTCTCCAGACAGACTTTTAACATGAGCACGACACGCTCAATACTTAAAGCCTTTTTCAGCCTCAAGTCCCAGTGGCAAAACCCTATTTCAAGCAGAAGTCTGGCTCCACCACTTGGCTGTTTCCATTGATTTCCCTTGGCAGCTTCAAAGATATTCCAGGGACCTGGGGCCACTGGAAGGGCTTAGCTCAGCAGCTCCCAAATTGTAGGAAACCTTAAGGTCATTCAGAGTTGTCCACGCACACAAAAACCTACTCAGGCAAGCTGAACCCTTGAGTACAAATGTACAGATATTTAAACCTGTCTTGGCATCTTCTCCTGGGGCAAGCAGGCAGCTGTCTGAGCAGCAGACACAGCCTGAACATCTCAGCTTCTTCTGCTCCTGCTCACGATGCAGTGCTGACTCAACATCATTGCCAGGATGCCACATTTTCCTCCTCCTGGAGGATGGTCCCCTGCAAAACAGCTTAGCTGGAAGATAAAATTACTTCTGGGCTGGATCTATACCCTCCTAAACACCTCTCAGTGACTCATAGAGATGTAAGAGAGCTCAGCAAAGATATTACCACTCTCTTGAATGCACACATCATTCTGCTCAGGGTGTTTGTGCTCCTTTTGCTGCACTGAGCTGAGTGACCTCCTCTCTGTTCCACTTCTTGAAGCCTATTTCCATGGCTGTGTAGATAAAGCCTATTTTTCCAAGTGTAGGCAAAGCTGTCAGCGTCTCCTCTTGAAAAGCATCTCTGCTGGGCTGACCAACCAGCATTTTCTGTTTCCCAAACATCCCAGGGACATCAGGCTCTTAGTTCCCATTGGCTACAGTAGGAACACACCTGAGAAAGTGCTGAATAAAACAGGCCAGTGAACCTCCCCTTTGCACTCCAAGTAGGTGACGTGTCATCCTTTCTTGGGGGTGCTGGGTTCTCACTTGGACTCGATGATCTTAGGGGTCTTTTCCAATTTTAGTGATTCATGAGCTCCTGGTGGTGTGGGTGTTTCTCTTGCTGGTCACCACCAGCATGAAGTGGTGACCTTGCACGACAAGCTTTGCTGCCTTTGCACTTAACACAGCAATTAAAGGTGCCCCTTTTGGAGGAAGCTCAGAGCATTCACAGTGCTTCTATTCCATAATCAACATCTTGACTTAATAGTGCCACAAGGAGCAGAGACAATCCATGAGGTCCCTCTCAACCTTTAATGTGTGGTCCTGTGAGTTGGCTCTTACCAAAATTCGAGCCAAGAGCAAACTGCCTTGTACCTGACAGATCTGCTTCTCCCGACATTGTCCCTAAAACAGATTTTAGGGATTTTACCTGGCCAGTAAGGCTCCCTACACAGAGCGAATGGGCAACTCCAGAATTCAATTCACCTCCTACTACAAGAGACAGAAAAACCTGTGTGGGTGAGCTGATCCCTGCAAGTGTCTGTTCCTCTCCTTCAGGTGAAGGAGTCTGAATTTAATGAAAACAAAACCCTTACCAGTGTCCTGCTAAATTTAAAAGCCCTTTTTCCTCAGAACTTAGAAGTTTTTTGTAGTGCAAGCCCTTGGAGATACCTGTCAGGAAGAACAAGGCAGAATATTTTTTCAGGATGGTTTTTTTAAGTTTTTTAAAAAGGCAACTTTATGCCAGTTGGTCCTACAAATGTGCTTTTTCAGCAGATTGGATGAGGAGGTTGAGCACAAACCCATCGGCATAAATCTGTCTCAGCTGAGGTTTTGTCAGGAGCTGGTTAAAAGCACTTTCAAGGCTCAGAAAGAACTACCTAGAGGACAAAAAGCCTTTCATAGGGACACATCCTTCCCAGGGCTACTGGGAGGACCTGTGTTCAGGAATGCTTTTTTCTTGGAGGAAGTCATTTCCAAAAAAAAAAGAAATACAAGGAAGGGTGGGGTCACTATTACAAGCTCTGATGTTATAAACGAGTCAAACCTTTTTCATTAACCCATCACTTGATCTGCAGTGATGAACTACCCGTATTTGTTGTGATCTTAACACATAGGGGTTGCCAGGGCTGGCTCCCAGACCACTCAGACATTTCTCCTGGTGAGAAGGCTCACCTGGGATGTGCAGGTACCACCCCCACCTGATCCATAGGATGAACAGCACCAGGCATGAAGGCACTTGGAGTTTTAACTCCAACCTGCACTTTCTGGGTTAATTCCATGGCTAACAAGGGCAGAGGACTGGTCTGGGTTAAGGCATCACAGCTTCTGAGAGCTTGGCTTTTGAGACACAACCTGTGCCAACCCAGGTGCACACAGGAACCCACAACTGCTGATCCTCATCACTAATCTCTCAGCACCATGGGCACGTGGGCTCAGACATGTGAGGAGCACAGGGCTGGCACAGCTTCTGTCACTGCTGCCCTGATAAAAAGCTGCTGAGCTCTGACTTACAGAAACTGATGATCCTCATCAATATGGGAGGTGAAAGGAAGGCTCTGGGAAAAGAAGATTTAGGTTTCAGGCTGAGCAAGTCGGGAGGAAGGAAGCTCTGGCAGCCATTTGAACTGGGGTTTGCTATTTATTGTGCCTTTCTTGTCTAACTAATACTATTCATAAGGCTGGAATGTGTAGTGGCCCGAGAGAGAGTATGTTTTCATTGTATATGAAAGCATAATAAAAGCAAAGCTTGCTCCCAGAAAGCTTTAAGAGACTTAGAAAACACGTTGCTCATATTTGAGAAGGCGGAAGAAGGATTGAAAAGAAAACAATGACATAGCAGGAGTAAACAAGCAGACAGGAGTAGGTAGAAGCAGGAGATGAACCCAGGTATCCTGGCAACTTATTGCTTTGTCCTCTTGCCCACTCTGGCTGACAGACTCCAAAGCTGGAGGGAAGGAAGGCCTGGCACATGACAAAAATAGGCAGATGTGGTTTTTAGGAAGGACACCTGTAAGCACCAGGTTTCCTTATCTCCTGGATGCTTCTGTCCTATGAGCATCATTTGTCACTGTCCCCTTCTACCACCGCTATCAAAAGCAGCAGAAAACCACTGACTCTCTTCTCCTGTGTTTCCCATCTCCATCCATTTTCTCCTGACATTTGCCATCAGAACAGAGCGTGCAGTCCAGTCACAGAGCAATGGCCCTCTGTGATGGGCAACATTTCACTCTGTTCCGTGTTTGCTCTGCCAGAGATACAGCCCCGAACCAGGCAAGGAGCAACAAAGAGCCCATAAAGGAGATAATTTATCCTTTTCTCAGACACATCCATGAAAGCAACTTATCTTCCCCTTCATCCACCCAGAGCCAGGATGTGGCTCTTATCTGCCTGTAAACCAGGCAGAGTGGAGCATGTTGCCCTTTAAGGTCAACCTGGGGGGAAAAAAAGGGAGAAGAAGTAGCACTTTTAAGCTTTGCTTTTTTTCCCTAGCAGCTTGGGGGTGTTGGATAGGGCTGTTATCATGACAGTTCCTGGGAAATGGGACCTCTGCCTGACTTTTATGCTCCTCCTGTAGCTCCTATCCATTATGTTTGAGTTCTGTTTGCTCAGAGCAAGCTCTGAGATGGCCATAAAGATGCCCCAAGGGCTGGAGCACCTCTGCTATGAAGACAAGCTGAGAACATTTTGGGTTGTCCAGCCTGGAGAAGCAAAGGCTCCAGGGAGACCTTATTGTGGCCTTTCAGTACATGAAGGGGGTTATAAGATGGAACAAGACTTTTTACCAGGGCATACAGGACAAGGGAGAACACTTTTAAACAGAAGAAGGGTAGATTTAGGTTGAATATAAGGAAGAAATTTTTCACTGTGAGGGTGGGCAGGCCCTGGCACAGGTTTGCCCAGAGAAGCTGTGGCTGCCCCATCCCTGGAAGTGTCCAAGGCCAGGTTGGACAGGGCTTGGAGCAACCTGGGCTAATGGAAGGTGTCCCTGCCCGTGGCAGGGAGTGGGGCTGGATGACCTTTAAAGGTCCCTTCCAAAGGGAACCATTCTGTGATTCCACAGTTCTGGGTACAGGGAGCTGGACAATACAGCCCGTGGACAATGAGTTATGACACAATCTCTGCTAACAGCTAACTCCATAGTGGGTGAAGTGAATCACATTCCTGCCAACCCTGACTCTCTGGTGAGAGTAGAGCCTCAGTCCCCAGCTCAGAGGGGGCCTCCAGCACAAAAGATGCCCAGTTCACGTGGGGTGAATCCACTCTGAAAGCTATGTCTGATAAATCCCACCCTAGTGACTCAGAGAGAAGGAATTGCATTAATACAGGCATGTGTGACGAAGTATTTCCTTTCATTTCTCCTCCAGTCTGACTCCTGGGCATTTGACTGGATGCTTCTTAGTTCCTGTGTTGTGAAGAACAGTGAGCAACCACTTGCTACTCACCTTCTCTGCTCTTCACTCACTCTTCATGGTTCTAAAATGGGATTTTAGGAAAGGAACTGGAATGGGTCCATGCAAAAGACATGGATACATTGCAGATTTCAGCAGCTCCATGCTGTTACTTTCTGGTTTGTTCATTATTCCCTTCCAGTAACTCCTAACATTCAGTTCCCCTGAGGTCTGATGCAAAGATCTCTTTTCTGAGTGGAAATAGCTACTGCAGAGACCATCAGTGTGTATAAATATTTAGGGCTGCATCTCCCACATGTGCATTACTTTGCATTTACTAACACTCCGTTTCACCTGTCTCTTTGTTGTCGGGTATTGAGATGATCCTACAACTCCTGATGGGAATATTAGTTTCAATTACCATGAATAATTCTGTGTCATCAGCAGATTGCATCACTCTTTTATTGTCAATCTTCTCCAAATCATTTACAAGTGTGTTCAAGAACACAACTCCCAGTGGAAAACCCTGCAGGACCCTCCTGGCAATGTTTTCCATCATCAAAACCAATCAATTCTTTGTTTCCTACCTTTTAATCAATTAATAATCTCCAAGAGCAATCAATCCCACAACAACTTCATTTTTTTTTTTGACCCCTCTGTAGGAAGACCTTGCTGAGAACTCTCCCATTTCCACTACACCAGCTGGATCACTCTACCACATGTTCACAAAATCCTTCCAAAAATGTTATTTGTGGGGGATAATTTCTCTAAAAGAAATGTCTCCTTTTCCTCAACATGTTTCCTTTAGCCCCGGGACTCTGGATGCTGTTCCTCCTTGCAGGCCCCACCAGACAGTTTAATACATGGCAGCATTATTTTCCCAGGTCCTTCATGGTGCCCTTCTCAAAAATCCACAACACAACTGCTATTTTTTAATTCCCCTGCTGCCAAGTCTGATTGAAGTGACAAGCTGCACACCACGCTTAATAATACAGTAGTTCTGTATCTCCATCCCCCTAGAACTCTTGAATCGTGTTTTCCTTTCTTCCCATTGCTTTTTTTTTATCATTTATTTTACTAACCCTCCTGTTAGGAATCATTCCTTTGATTGACTCACTCCCTCTTCTTCCCCAAGATAAATGCTGGTGGAGGAACCATTTTAAGCTGCTCCACAGTGAACATGATTGGAAGGATTCATCAAAGCCTTCTGCTGCACAGAGTGACCATCTCTTCCTTGCACATCTCCTTTACTCCACTTATAAGTCCCACAGAGTCCCTGGCAGAGTCTTGTATCAATAAATTGGAATGGAATTGTATTAATATTTCATTCCTTCAGTAAAATGCTTTTTTACATCTTTTGTGCATGCTTTATTGATGTTTCATGTTAAACTTCCAGATATTAAGTTCCTCCTACTCCTCATTTCTCATTTAGATCTTTCTAAAGACTGTTTTTTCGCTTCAATCACTTTTAGTCTTTTACTAACCACTTATTTATCCAGGTTTAGTCTTTTGCAAAATCTTTTTAACACATGATAGATATTTATCCTCCGAGTGTCCAGTTGGTTGCCTTCAAAGTGTTTACTGTGCTCTCTACAGGGATTTTGCATCTTTTTCCATTTCTTACAGTTTCCTTTTTGAAAGCTTTCCCTTGTTGATTAAGTTAAACCCCTCTTGGACATGAAGTTTCATTAGTGGGCTCTTTTATCTTTCTCTCCCCTGGAAATATTTGAGTTTATATACATTATGTTCACTATCACAGTACAGCACAGGTTGCCTTTGGAAGTTGCTGGAATTCCCAGCCTTCAGGAACAAGGAAATAAAATCCTGTGATTCCTCCTGTACCATTCTTGGCATAGTTGGGGTTTTTAACCACATTTGTACTTCTGGCAAAGAGCAGAAAAAGCACTGGTCTCTGACAGACACTGATAAGAACACTCTGAGGCATTTCCAAGGCCCATCATTCAATCACAACCTGGAAAGAAGCTCTGAAAGCCTCTGAGAGGAATCAGAGTGAATTTCAAAGTTAGATCTGGTTGTACAAGATCTCATCTAGTCAAGCTTTGAATGTTTCTAAGGAGATTCTGTAGCTGTGGCAAGTCAGTCATGCCCATGGTGAGGAACTGCACCTTAAATCCAGCCAGAATTCCCTTTTCTGTAACCTTTTCCTTCTTTCTTGCCATCTCACTGTTCACTTGAGGAAGGTCTTCTCTGAGCAAAGTCCATCTCCATCCTCTGCATAAGCCTCATTCTCTGCCCATGCAGTCCACACCTCTCCAATTTGGGTATAAAGTCATGGTGTGAGACCAGGGCAGAAGTGTTGCTCAAGCTGAGCTGGAGGACATCAGCTGCTCCTGTCTGTAGAGATGATCAGCTCATCACAGAAGTCAAAGAACTTGTCCCAACACAGTCTGTTCTCAGTAAATCATGTTCACAGTCCCCTTTTTCCCTTCCTGTGCCTGGAAAAACTTACAGGGGGACTTGCTCCATTATTTTCCTAAGGACTGAAGAAATGCTGACCAGATTTACAGTCCTTGAACCCTTCACTTGCCCCTTTGAAGCTGGGTTTAATCTTTGCCTTTTTCCATCAGGATACTGCTGGAGCTGCCACAATCATTCCAAAAACCTCAGGAAGGCATTGGCCACCTCCCTCATTCTCCTTGAACAAGTCCCTCTCTCATGGACTTGTTACCATCATAATCCCTAACTTCACCCTCCTCCACTCTGGGTAGTATCTCTTTTCCTCTCTACAGCACAGGTAGGTCTGGGAAGCTTGGAGAAGAACCTGCCAGTAAATTCTGAGGCAAAGCAAGCAGTGTGTACCTCAGTTATTCCCACAGAAAGAGTCCTACACAGTCTGGTGACAACAGGGAAAGCAGCTGCCTCTGTGACCTTTTCCTGGAGCAGTTTCAGTCAGAGACACTCACTTTCAAGAGCAGTTTTTCTGTGTAATGTCACCATCATTAGGACAGAGTTATGGGATACCTGATGATGATATCAGCTGCTTGTTTTGGAGGCAAAGCTGTTTTGCCTGACCTGTTGTGCAAGGCCCCACACTCAGTGAATTCTAACCCTTCCCACAGCTGTCAGATGTCAGCAGCTCTGAGAGTGCTGAGGAAGAGAATCCTCTTCATCACTGCTGCAGGACAAGGAGTCTCATCCCTCAGTTACCTCCAACCCACAGGTCAAGGACTAAAACCCAGTGTACAACAAGCGTATGTTGCCTGGAAAGCTGAGCTGGAAGAGAGGAGGAAGGAGTGTTGCTGAAGTCCATGCCCTTTGTTGGTTTTGTAGGATCAGGTTCTTACTTTGCTGTAACTCAGTCCTTGCTCCTTGTTTGTCTTGTACCCCAAAGCAGAATTCAGCTCTGAGTTTGCACAGGGAGGGTGGGGAGGAAGGTCAGGGCTGACCTGCTTGCTCAGAGAAGCTTGTCTGGAGCTCCTGGGCTCCACTGCTAATATGAGCCAATACTAACAGGAGCACAGGTACATTTATAATCTGTTCCTTTTTCCACACTGCCAAGCTCTTTCCATTCCCCCAGCCCTCTCCTGCTGGTCACAGTGAAACCTGCCTTTCACTCCTCTGCCTTCCCACATGCCAGCCTCCCTGGCCTCCCTCTGCTCCCTGTAATTTACTTCTCCCCCTTCATTGCCACGGATGGGATTTTACATTTAAACAATGTTCCACCGTGTACCAGTTCCCCCTGATAAGTAAACTCAGCCCCAGGGTGACTCAGCTCCATGGCATGTAGGTAATTTCTCCATCTCCCTCCCATGGCATTCCTCCCCAGTGCCTGCATCTGACAGATTCCCACGTTCACCATGTCTGTGTGTGCCTTAGGTGACCCGATAGTCAATTTGTAGCACACAGAGATTTAACAGAAATCTTCACAGCTGCTCTGCCTTGAAAATCTTGTAGCGCCTTCATTAAATGGAAAAGTGTTCAGAAAAGTATTTCCCAGCTGGAGACAAACACCTGCCAGCAGGTCCATATCGGTGCTGGTGTGAATACAGGGTATGTTCTTGGTGTGACCCATCTCCATCCCACACAGAGAAGCATTCCAGAGCCCCTCTGTGGCCATTCCAAAGCACTGGGATCACCAGAGTGGGTATGATAGGAAAGGATGGAGTGAATGATGGGTAGAAGATGTGGACTTCAATGCTGGCTTGTCCTAGCAGAGAGCTAAGCCCTGGCTATTCACAGAATCATGGGAAATACCTCCAAGATTATCAAGGCCAACCTATGACCAAATACCACCATGCCCACTAAACCATTTAATCACAGAATGGTTTGGGTTGGAAGGGACCTTAAAGACCACCTCATTCCAACCCCCTGCCATGGGCAGGGACACCTTCCACTATCCCAGATTGTTCCAACCTGGCCTTGGACACTTCCAGGGATGGGGTGTCCCATCCACAGCTTCTCTGGACAACCTGTGCCAGTGACTCACCACCCTCACCATAAAGAATTTCTTCCTTATATCCAACCTAACTCTCTCCTCTTTCAATTTAAAGCCACTCCCCCTTGCCTATCACTCCATGCCCTTGCAAACCATAATGCAAAGTGCCACATCCACCCGTGGTTTGAACACTTCCAAGGATGGTGGTGACTCCGCCACATCCCTGGGCAGCCTCTTCCAGTGCTTGTTCACTCTTTCAGCGAAGACACTTTTCCTAATACCC
This sequence comes from Margarornis squamiger, assembly GCA_035222235.1. NCBI lineage: Eukaryota > Metazoa > Chordata > Aves > Passeriformes > Furnariidae > Margarornis > Margarornis squamiger. The sequence continues at coordinate 2,151,440 of JAWWTY010000037.1, forward strand.
AACTTGAACCTGCCCTTGCACAACCTGAGGCCATTCCTTCCTCTCTGCCCCGTAACTCTCCGCACATCCATTGATGCTTCTGAATTCTGAAGATTTCTCTGTGCCTGTTTCTGAGCTGCCTCAGCCCTCAAGCGAGTGGCTGAGATGGGCTGCAATAACACCCCACAGGACAAACATCACTCCAGAAAGAACTGTGGCTTTTTATTCCCCCCCCCCAACACATGTTCCTCTTGTTCCTATGACTGGAATGGGCTCGTGGAAGGAGCGCCAGGCAAAGTGTCCCAGCTCCAAGAATAATTCACCGCACGGATCCGACGGGTTTGCGTCAGGATTACGAAGGCAAATCCAAGACAGTTACAAATCTCCAGAGCAATAGTGTGCTGATAAAAGGATGAGGGGAGGAGGATCACATTCCTCCCAGCTCCTCGGGCTGACAGTGCACAAGAAATAAGAACACTCAGTGCTCTGTTCAGATACACCAAGTGCTCAGCCTGGCAGAGGGTGTGAGCCTTATCAGCTGGACTGGGACCTCAAAGCTCCTTGAGAACTTCACTGAGCCAGGACACACCTGGGGTGTGATCCCCATCCCGGGGTTGTTTCTGCTCTGCAGCCCCTGGGAAACCATCCCTGCACCTCCTCTCACTCCCTTGGTGTCTCGGGGCAGCAGGACTGGCCACAAAGTCAGCATTTCTCAGCTGGGCACTTCCCTCTCCCCCCCAAAAAAGGCATTGGATGGGCTAAATCAGCATTTTGTCTTCCAAAGGGAATATTTCAGGCTTCAACCAGAAGTGAGAGGAGATCTAATTGTCCATTTTTAGTCTGCTACCACAATGTCTCCTTTCTTTTCTTTCTTTCTTCCTTTCTCTCTTTCTCTCTCTTCTTTCTTTCTTTCTTTCTTTCTTTCTTTCTTTCTTTCTTTCTTTCTTTCTTTCTTTCTTTCTTTATTTCTTTCTTTCTTTCTTTCTTTCTTTCTTTCTTTCTTTCTTTCTTTCTTTCTTTCTTTCTTTCTTTCTTTCTTTCTTTTTCTTCCTTTCTTTCTTTCTTTCCTTTCTTTCTTTCCTTTCTTTCTCTCTTTCTCTCTTTCTTTCGAGAGGGGTCAAAAATGTTCTTGTTATGAATTTATCTGAAGGCTGGCAGATCTAGATGGTCCAAACTAACCACAGAGAGACATCCTCCTCCAGCCTGAGCTGCGCTGATGGGGGTACTGCTGGAGATCTGCCTGTGAACTGCTCAGAGAAAGTCCCAAATTTAAAAAAAATAATAAAAAAGTACATACTTAAATTAGTTGGGAGTGTTAAAAACCACTTCTTGATTCATTTCCAAATTGAAGTTTTGAAGTGCTAAATGGCAAAAGTGCCTGTGATTTTAGCTGACCTTTCCTAAGAATTTGTGGGGATAAGCAGAAAAAGCCACCTGATTTGAAGTGTTTAATTTTAAGACCAACCCAAAGTGATGACTCGACCTGATACGATATTTTTCGCTTGCTTTTCTATTTCTGTGAAGGAAAAAAAACTGGGGGAAAAAAAATCACTTTGGCTCAACCAATATCAGTATTTTGGGATACCTCAATTCCCTGTTGTCCATGTCTGCTGTGCATTCCAAGAGGGCACTTGGACTAATTCTCACATCCCAACTCAGCCAGGTCCAGCTGCAAAGATGAAGTGATTTTCAGATAATGCTTCAGAAAGAAAACCAGGGGCAACAAAATGTGTCTGGCCTGGTTATCTCCACAGGCACTTTTAGGAAACTGGGCCTGAGCTCTGGGATCAAATTCATGAGTCTGTTTAAATTTTACATTGCAAGTCTGTCTGGAGAGCAGGAATGTCATGGTAGTGTCACCAATCCATGTCCCCAATCCCTGATTTGCCCCAATAAATCCCTGTCAAGTCTTCCTCAGTGCCTTTTGAAAGCAGAATAGTCTGAATACACACTTAGTGTTTGAGCTACCTTAAAATATTTATCCCTTGTGGAGTAAAAGCTTAGTCTGCAGCTCTGCTGGGGAAGATATGACCAGCTATTTGGGAAAAGATTATTAGATGATCTTTTGTGTCTACCAGATGATCTTTAAGGTCCCTTCCAACCCCAACCATTCTATGATTCTGCGAAAAGAATCACTATCGCTTTCCCTCCCTGCCTGGTCTGATGCAGGCTCTGGAGGAGAGGCACAGAGTCAGAGTGCTATTTGCCTGGAAGAAGCACAACATCAGTGACTATTTGCTTTACTTTGTGCAAACAAAGCGTAGATTCCTGCTCTGTACCTGATTTTTGGTCCCTTTTAGCATCCCCCTTGCACACAGCATAGACCAAACCCTGCCTCATGCATTAGCAAAGGGATAATAAGGTGGGACGTGCTTTATGAGTAGTCACAAAGAAATAGCAAGGCCCTAAGGCTCAGCTTTCCCTGTCTGATGGCTCACAGCCTGTTCCAGCAAACACTCAGGTCACTGCAGTGCTTGGCAACAATGCTTGGCACAGGAATTTGATGCTGATCACACCCTCCCAGCTTCCTGCAGCCGCTGGCACAAAGTTAACTCCCTGTGCCAGGCTGGAGTTTTTGCCTTCAAATCCTCTGTTTCTCTTAGAATCATAGACTGGTTTGGGTTGGAAGGGAAATTAAAGATCATTCAGTCCCAATCTCCCTGCCATGGGCAGGGACAGCTCCCACCATCCCAGGTTTCTCCAAGCCCCATCCAACCTGGCCTTGGACACTTCCAGGGATGGGGCATCTCCCCCCCTCTCTGGGAAATCTGTGCCAGGACCTCACCACCCTCACTGCAAAAATTTCACTTAAGGTGTGAAGAAGGAGAAGAGTTTTTGTGCTGCCCCTTGTGTGGATGTATTGCTGCTCTATCCTATAGGAAGAGGCAAGAGAGGACTTTAGGTTGGTGAGGTTCCCTGTTCACTCCCTTGGTTATTGCTCTGCTCTTCTCATTACCCAGGCTTCATCCCCTTCCCTGGAATCTCTCCTTCCAGCAGGTCTGTAAGGTCCCACATCTCTTTAAAGGGCAGTGTGAGACACGGGCATCTCCCATTTCCCAGGCTGCTTCCATGAGGCCCTTCCTGTCACTTGATGAGCAAGAACAGAGAGCAACCTCGTGTGACATTTCTGTTGTGCTTCTCCAGCTCCGGGTCAGCCAACTGGGAAACATTCTGGTCGCTTTAAATTTAAATGTCACCATTCCAAAATCACAGACAAGGGAAGGGCAGGATGGGCATGTGCCTCACCCACATCCCACCACAGCAGGAGAACCCAGCTTATCCAGCTCTTCAGTTCCATATCAAACCACAGTATTCCTTGCAAGACCTTCCAACATCACCATTAAGGATGAAGAATTCTTCATGGATCCTTTTGGATGTTTCCCTCAGCCATCAATGCACAGTGTTGAATTGTGTGTGGAATATGTCATGCCTCAATTCCTCTGGATTTTGAACTCACTTGGCTTTATTTCCCACGCTGCTGTGATTATTATTTCAGCAGCCTACCCCAAAACTCCTCTTCTGAGCCCACTTTTAAGCCATATTGCCTATATAAAGTTCATTCTGGCTTTGTGTCCTCGCCTCTGAGTCTCTTAACAGGTTCTTCTTGCAAAGAGGCACTGTATAAGTGGGTATAAATTATTTCCTTCTCATGAAGCAAATTTTGTTTGATTTCTTTATTAAAAATCTGTGAAAGTGCAGACCCACTTCAGTGATCAATGTGTTCCTTTTATTTTCACATATTCTTGCACAAGCAAAGGCATCTTTTCAATTTATCCAGAAAGAAAACTCCAGCAACAACCTTTTAGTTTGAAACTTCTTTCAAGTAGCTCCACTGAAACAAAGCTTTCCTCTAACAATGCATTTCCTTATGTTCTTTAACTCTCAAGAGTGTGTGAGCATATAATGAAAATCCTGGCTAAACAAAAGTTTATTTTACATGGAAATATCTATAGAAATTTTCAAGAAGGATGTTCCTTCAAACGTCACCGCTCTTGCCAAAAATACATCTCCACTGGCATTGTGTGATGGCCTCAAACCCAGGGGAAGCTCTCTGAGGATAAACAATGCACTTCACTGTTCTTCCAGCCTGCAGGACAGATGGTAACACAGGAGCTGTTAGCTATGGATGAAGGAAAAAAAAATCAAAGGTCCTGAGAACTCAAAATAATTGACATGTTGGAACTTATGATAAGATAAAATACCTCAGTTCCAATGCTTTACCAGAGTTATCATGAGCATTCTCACCATTTCAGGTTCAGGAGGTTGCCTGCTGTAATATTTTGTCAGTGGATTAGTGGATGCACAGCAAGACTTTTGGAGGGGGGAATGCTTCATGAGATGTCTCCAGCGGGCTGGATGAAATAATTTAATCAAATGTAATACCCAATCCCTTTGGTTTATAATTCACTAGGTCTGTTGGATGAGTTTTGATGGGTTTGAAATTTTTGGGGTGGTGGTTTTGCTTGCAAATAGTTCACAATTGAAAATTTGATGGTTTGTTTGGTCGTGAAAGCAACAGGACGTCATGATAGAGGAACACAACCCTTAAGTACCTTGAAGGGAGCCTACAAGAAGGATGGAGAAGGACTTTTACAAGAGCATGTAGTGACAGGACAAGGGGAAACAGACCCAAACTGAGAGAGTAGGTTTAGATTAGATACCAGGGAAGAATTCTTTAATGTGAGGGTGGGCAGGCCCTGGCACGGGTTGCCCAGAGAAGCTGTGGCTGCCCCATCCCTGGAAGTGTCCAAGGCCAGGTTGCAGCAACCTGGGCTAGTGGAAGGTGTCCCTGCCCATGGCAGGGGGTGGAACTGGGTGGTCTTTAAGGACCCTTCCAACTCAAACCATTCTATGATTCTATTAAAATAAGTGTCCAGTGCAAGTGCATGGGTGTGTAGATACATGTGGCAATACATGGAATTTTTGTCCCCATGACTGGAATTTTCCTTCAATGACTAAATAGACACACACAGGCATCACACCCTCATTGCACCACACACACACTGAATGAGTGTTAAAGCACATTGCAGTTCTGCCCTAATCAGTGGTGCCAAACTTCCTGACCCAACAGCCTGGTGGTTTAGGATCCACACTGACAGAAGTCACTGTAACTGTGAGCTTTCCTCAGCAGAAGGGTTTGAAAAATAACCTTATCTTCCCTAGTTCATCTCTGTCACTCAAGATGACTTTCAGTGCCACAAATATTCTGGGAATATCAAGAGTTCCTTGTCTGATGTCCATTAATTTCAATGATGTTTCTAATTTAAGCCTAGGGAGAGAGTCCTAAATGACAGTGAGTTACCCAACCACAAGCAGATGATTTAGGAGCAGATGCAACGATCTAGTTCTCAGAAGTTTCCTCTCTTCTGCCTGGCTTCTAAGTTCAAGATATCCTACAGGATGCCAGCAGAACAAGGGCTTCCTGTGGCTGAAATCAAAATATGCCTCAGAACCCTGTCCATGATAAAAATTATGTTTGGGGAGATGTCTTTAATCTGACAGAGGGCAGCTTTAGATGAAGTATTAGAAGGAAATTCTTGGCTGGGAGGGTGGGCAGGCCCTGGCACAGGTTGGGCAGAGAAGCTGTGGCTGTCCCATCCCTGGAAGTATCCAAGGCTGGTTTGGAGTTTGGATAGGGCTTGGATTCCACTTGGGATAGTGGAAGGTGTCCCTGCCCATGGCAGGGAGGGTTGGAACCAAATGTTTTTAAGGTCCCCCCCAAACCAAACCAAATCATTCTGTGGTTCTATGAAACAGCTTTCCAAAGACCATTCCATCTAGTTGGGCCAAAATCCTGGCAAAATAGTAGTTAATTTTCTTTCTACAAGTGACAGGAATTCAGCTGCTCAAACTTCCCTGTGCAGCAGGTGAGGGTTGGGAGTTTGTGAGATCTCACAGACTTCAGATGGTGCTCATGTTGTCTGGTGGCATAGGAGAAACACTTTTTGCCATATATCCTCTCCCAAATTCACTGATTTTCAACCCTAATGACCTCTCTAGTAAACACTGGCCAAAACTTCACAGATGACCCCAGATTTTGTGTGGGGTGGTTTAAACAGAAGAGTTTCCCCAATATACTCCCACAACTGTCTGAGGGTGTAGCCCAAAGAATCAACATTCATCCTTCATTGCTTTCTTGCCCTCTTCCCATTCCCTGCTTTCCTCCCTGTCCCAGTGTGTGTCCAGCCATGACTAAAGGATGCTGCAATATTAGCTGAGGGGACAGCGAGTGGAAATAGCCCTCTAGAAATCACCAGAGCATGTGGCCACTGGATGCCTCCAGTCACAAATGCCTCCACACTGGGGCTCTCCCCTAGCCTGCAGCCAGGAGTTTGCAGGATCATGGACAAAGTCAGATGCACAGTGTGGGTGAGTTAAAGTGGGCAGAGAACACAGCCTTCTGCAGGGCACGGCCAGAGGACAGTGCAGATGAGGAGTGTGCAGGTGATAAGCCAAAGGAGTTAAAAGCATTCAGGAAAAGAGGTGCCAGAACCTCAAGGACACTCTGGAGACATTCAAGATCCTTCTGGATCATCTATGACTCCCTCCTAAATCAGAGTTCTTTCAACTCAACATACTTGCTCTGGTCTTTACTTTCATGGTGAAAATCATCTCACTCTCTCCCATTACCTGTTCAACACCTCCAGAAAGTCCAATATTCCCCTTTTTTTCTCTTCCCTCTTTCCACTTCTGACCTTTCCTTCTAGTACATAGGTTTCCTGCTTCCTTGCTATCATTTTTATCCCACTTGAAATAATAACACTAACATATAGATCTCTATAGGTATAGAGATGCTGCATGCCTGCCTAGGGTGTCTTCTCATCTTGCCCAAAATATCTGGGTAAACATGTGGTAGGTTCAGTGGCACAACAGCCACATCCTCTGGAAAGTAGCCAGAAAGAGTGGAATTGTCTTAGAGTAGACTTTTTGAGGAATATCCAGGTCACAGAAAGCAAGTACTTGGTGTCTTTTTGGTTATCATGGCCAGTCTTCTGCTGTCCAAGAAGACAGGGCTCTTCTCTAATTCCTTTGTCACACCAGTGAGCCCCATGTAGATTGCAGGTCTTACACAACACAGGGTGGATCTCATGGCATTGGGAACCTCTGCTTAGGAAACAAAATCCCAACTTTCTATCCCTGGATGGGCCATTCACTGAAGAGCTGGACTTGAAGACCTTTGTGGGTCCCTTCTGACTCAGAATATTGTATGATTCTGTGGGTGTATCCTTGGAAGCTGGGTAGTTAAGCTTCCATAACAGTCAACAGAGACTGAGAGCTCAACTCTGCTAAGCTCTGGTATCAGCTGAGATGCTTTATGATATCATAGAATATCCTGAGTTGGAAGGGATCCACTAGGATCATCAAAGTCCATCTCCTGACCCTGCACAGGACAGCCCCAAGAATCCCACCAGATTCCTGAGAGTGCTGTATTTGAGATACAGGCAGATTACAGATGTATCAGACACCTCACAGGCACGACTCAGATAACCAAATAAACCCAGGATTAAGCAGCTGAATCCTACCTACTGTGGGTGGCACGGGCAGGAGTCCAAAGTGATGCCCAGCTTGAGGAACAAATGGCATAGAAGATGGAGGATACCTGCACAGGCCAAGAGCTTCTTCACCAAGGGAGCAGAGACAGGTCAGGAATACCAGACATTATATGGGATTAGTTTGCATAGGCAGAGAACATTCCCAAAACAAATCTGGTCTGGATCTCAGGGCTTGTGGGGGGCCAGTCCATGCTCATGGCATGGCCAGCTGTGTGCTGAGCCCTTTCCTGCCGCTGTGCCCATCCCTCCTACCCCACCTCCTCCTCCACCTTAGGGGATGGGAACCCACCAGTGGTGTTTTACTGCTGTTTGTGAGCAGAGATGGAAACTAAATACGAACTGGCTTGGGCTCACAGATTTCATTATCGAGCTCAGAAGAGGAAACACCTGGAGCGAGGGGAGGAGGGGCTGAGCTCTGGTGCTCGCAGGGAATACCCACCCCAGAGGCACCGGCGTTCCCATCACAGCCCCAAATAATAACAAATAATAGAGAGCCTTTTCCATCCCGCAGTCCCTGTCCAGCCTCAAGCTGGAATTGCTGCAGCAGGAGCCGCCCCAGGCTCCTCACACCGGGGATGCCATCTCTCAGCGAGGGACTCGGAGAGGATGAGCCAAAAACATTCTGTCTACCTGCCAGCCCTTCATCTTCTGCTGGCCGCGATGTCCCTCACGGGGGACAGCGATGGCTTGCAAAGGATGGTCCCCCCACCCACTGTCCCCACCAGCACTGAACTCAGGGCGTTTGCCTTTCCTCCCTCCCCAGCCACCTCCTCCATCCCCATCCCCATCCCCATCCCCATCCCCATCCCCATCTCATCTCATCAAAGGGCTCTGTTGTTGCGCCTCCCGCTCCCATTGAGGTCGGCACTACAAATTATCCTTTCATTCCTGCTGTCGTCTCTGTCCCTCCCCTTGCTCTCTTCAAGTTCAAAGCCGAAAAAAAAACAAACCACCCCGACTCATATTTTGTCCACCTGCTCCGACTTTTCATGCCCACCCCATTTTCTGCCCTTCCTGGATGCGTTGCCTGTTCTTCCAGGAGAGCATCCCGAGTGAAAGGGGGGATCAGGGGCGGTGGGCAGGATAACTCAGGAGCCTGCATCCATCCAGACAGCTGCCCCTGCTCCCCCAGCCAGCAAGAAAGATTCTGTTTTCCTCTCTCCCTTCACATGCTAATCACCCAGCAGTGATTAGAGCTGCTGCCTGACTCCAAGGGAAAGGAACAGAGGCGAGGGGCAGAGAGGAATTCTTTTTTTCCAACGCCGAGTAGAAAGGAGAGGGGGGAGAAATTGAGGAAGGGAAAACAAAACAAGGCAGCAAAACAAAGTAATGGGACTTGAAGAAGCCACGTTCCTTATGGTTGGTCACGTCCATCCCTTTCAACATTCAATCCCAAAGTGACTGGGCGAGGGGCCTATTAAAGATCCGTATTTTCTTATTAGTATTCCTCCTTCCCAGTCGGAGGAGGTGGCGAGGGGGGGAAAGGGAGATGGGAGCAGGTCTGGGGAGGGCGCTGGGACATTCCTGGCATTTTTCTGCCTTTGTGTCTGGGGGCTGAACTGAAAGGGAGGGATGCCGGGCTGCATTAAGCCTCCTGCCCCCTCCAGCAGAGAGGGGATTGCGCTCCCAGAACTGAGAGCCTTTTTATCCCCTTCCTTAGACGGCTTCCAAGTTAAAAAATTACAAATTTGGTGGGGTTTTGAGAGAGCTCTCAAGGGAACTCTGAGTTCTCCCTGCCATCTCACTTGGTAATTCTGACTCCTTTTGGTCCCCACAGGAAAGCAGATCTTCTCTGTACATCCCTGCGGGGTCAATCCCTTCATAATTTTTTTGTGTCTGGTTTCACTTCATAATTGCTGTTTGATGGGGCTCCCCTGGCTTCTCTTTTGACATGATGCTGCACTGCTTCCTTTCACAGTCAGATCCCAGCTGGCCACACTGTGGGGCTCAGCAAAGCCTGGTCTGAACCACCACCAAATTCCCAAAATATCTAGGGGTGGATAAAGAGGGAGGGTGGGAATGGAAGCATATTCCTAGGGGCTACTGTGAGAAGTGCAATAGGTGACCTCCCAGGAGCTCCAGCACGAGCATGTTGATCCCAGAGCATCACATAGACCCGTCACCCATGAACTTTTGGAATCCTTGCTCCATTTTATTCATGCTTCTGGTCTCTGCAGCATCACGAGGCGGCAAGAGCCACACCTGAGCTCTGCCTGGCTTTGTCTTGGCTGCTGGAGTCGGAGGAAGGAGTGAATGTTCCTGCCTCCTCCCACTGGTGTCCCTCCGGATGCTGTGACCCAGGGGCTGTTCTCCTGCTCAGCTTTCTCTGCTGCAGACAATGGAGTCCCAGGCTATTCCCTGGGCAGTGCTTACACAGAAAGTCATTCAGGGCCTGTGATTGTTCCCCGTGCTTTTACCTTCTCCAGCACTATTGTATCCTGTCGAGGTGGGGGGATCAGCATTGTACACGCCATGCAGGACCTCAGTGCCCCAGAGATTTACTCAGTGACACGGCGGGGAGGGGGGGGGCTCACATTGTTCTTTTCTTACAAGCTCTAAACTCCTTTTTGACCTTTTGGACTCTGGCTGAGTGCAGTGATGACATTTCACTCAGCTCTTTCCAGGGACCCAGAGATGTCACCCTGGGAATGGCTAATTTGGGGTCTGTGTATGGTTAGGCTGCCTTTTTTTCCACGTGCAATCTTTTACACTTTTTAACATCAAACCTGGGCTGTCCCTTTTCCTGCTCACTTCCTGCAGCCCAGGACATCCTTCAGCAGTTTTTCCCACTGAGCTTCCAGTTGCATAAATCTCTGCTGTGTTCATTATTCAGCCCCCTTTGCCAGAGAGGCTGAGCAGAACAAGACCAGAAGAGGCTGGGCCAACCAGCATCACGATTCTACTGGGAAAACCAACCATGCATGCCTGTTCTTTGTTCCCCAGCTTTGAACCTTTAATTAATCCACTGCAGCTTGTGAATAACGACGATAGGATAGTCTCTCCAGGAATTGGATCCAACTCACCCATATTTTTGACAGGCAAATGAGGCCAGAGAGTCCACAGTGGCAGGATGACCTCACTTCTGATGTTCAGACTACATCTTTCTCGTGGTCATGAGGGAGCAATCCCACAAGAGACCTTCCTTTAATGCACATGATCCCATGAGAAGATGAATGTGCCTGACAGCATAAGACCTGAGCATTGAGACAGTCGTGGAACCATAGGATGAAAGGGATTTTTAAAGAACATCCAGTTCCACACCCCTTAAATGAGCAGAGACATCTTCAACTAGACCAAGTTGCTCAGAGCCCCTTCCAACCTGACTTTGATTGTTTCCAGGAATGGGTCATCCACCACCTCTCTGAAAAACGTGTTCCAGTGTTTCACCACCCTCACTGTAAAACAATTCTTTCTTATATCTAATTTAAATTTACCCTCTTTTATTTTATAGCCATCACCCTTTGTCCTATCACAACAGGCCCTGCCAAAAAGTTTGTCCCCACCTTTCTTATAGACCTCCTCTTAAGTATTGAAAGGACAGAATAAGGTCTCCCTGGAGCTTCTCTTCTCCAGGCTGAATCTCCTGAGCTCTGCCTAGATTGATTTTCATTGGGGCAGCCATCTCACCTTGTCCCACCCAACCCACCAGAAGGACACATCTCCAGTCCTTCTCCCCTCCATCCATCTGGCACCAGGAAGGGAAAATGTGCAGTGTTTTGCATCATGGAGAACTACAAACTGTGTCCAGATGTGTTGCATGGAAAGAATTAGGAGGGGCTGACACATCCACACACCATCTGATAGCTAAAAATAGGGAGTGTTCATCCGAAATGGCCAAGCCCCACCTCGACACGCCCGTGGAGCACCCAGTGGGATTTGTGTTTGCAGCTACACAATGGGAGAAGGTGGATGCTAAATATAGGGAGAGCTGCTCTCCAGCACGGACAGGTGGGGTGGGATATGTGGTGTGCCAGTAGCTCGGCTTTTGGCTACTAAAAGAGAGGTGACAACAGCCAAGGAACCCAGGCAGGAAGAACTTCATTTATTCCTGGGTACGTGCTGTCTTGTGCTTCTGCATCCTGCCAAGAGTGACCTCAAGGGAGCAGGGAGCTCTTCACCACACTCCTGTTCATCTTCACTAATCCTCTTTCTGGTTTTAGTTGCTTTGCAAGGGCCAGTTGTCCTCTCTGTTGGCCATCCTCAGAAGATGCCCAAGCACTGTGTAGGGAGATCTGCTGAGAATCTCTCTCACTCATTGACAAATAAATGTGTCATCTCAAACCCAGAGTTCACGAGAGAGGAAAACTTCCCTGCCCAAGGAGATTTGAGGTTTCCATTTTCTTTCCCATTATTTCCTGTGATTATTCCCTGTGCTGTTTAATGAGGAATGGGTAGTCCAACCCTGCCTGGTGCTGTAGAAGCTGGAGAAGCAGATGATTCAAACTCAGTGATGTCACATCCAACCAAAAGAGAGATCCCACCTCAGGCTGGCCATCACTGCGACTTGGGAACAGCTCAGTTGATAACCCAGTCACTCAGTTTTGAGGGTGAGTTCAGGCCTACCATGTTTTGTTTTGTTATGTGTAGAAAATGGTCATAATATTTCCTGTTTTCCAAGTTTCCCTTCCTGTGTGCAGGACTAAATGCTGTTCTCAAATGCCATCACAGGCAGCCACATTAGAGACACAAGGAAAGCAGAGTTTGAAGAGGACAAGCAGACTCTTTTTGGAGAAAATGGGATTTTTCTGCGATTCAGCATGTGAACAATAATGTTACAGCATCAACCTGTTCTTTAATCCAGCATCTTGAAAACAACTTTAGGAGTCAACATCTGGGTTTGTCATCTACCATGGGAGTTCAGTTGCTTTGAAGGAGGTGAGGCTCTTCCTACAGGGAAGATTCCCATGGGACAGCAGTTGTTGCCACATTCTTTGTTTCAGAGAGGTTTTCCCACATTATATAGCAGGCAGTCTGCATTGATCCATATGAAGCTCTATACATTAACTAATGATGTTCCCAAAGTCTATGTAGGAATGAATTTCTTTCTCAAGATCTTTGAGACAAAAGGGCTGGAAGTTCTTCCAAGGTTCTTCCCAGTGCTGCAGTACCCTCCTCACACTTGTGAACCCACCCTGCTCCCTCCAGCCTTCCTCCTGGGTGCTCCAGGATAACACCAGTGTGACCATTACCCATGGATGGGCAACCCTGCCTTCACCAAAACTCTTCACTGGTCATCTCAGTGCTTGAGTCCATTGTCCAGAGGCTCAGAAATACAGAAATGTAACATTTTCCTTGATGACTTAGGATCCTTAATGTTTCCAAATATGAAGGAAATTAGTATGGCATTACCTTCTGGGACATGAGATGGTAACTGTGCCTCACCTAGCATCACCCACAGCAAAGAATAAATATCCATGCTAATCTCTCTGTTCATCCCACCCAGGGCACCATAGACTTCTGTGACCAGTGGTGGGAGTCATTTTTGGGGAAACATCTCCATCTCCACTGATTGGAGAGATCCTGAATGGAGAGACACACTTGAAAATGTCCAGCTGCTGGTGAACCAGCACCTATAGGAACTTTATGGGGGGACACAGAACACTTACTGGTTGGGTGTTGACTAAGCCTAAGCCTTCTCCTTGATTGAGACCAAGAGACTACAGAACACATTCCAGTTCCACTCTGCTCTTGGCTAGCTCAAATCCTGGTCACTCAGACAAAGCATAAAAAGCACACTCTCTTGATCCTGATTTGCCAAACCCATAAGCCTGATCCATCATCAAAGCCATGGGATTCTGACATGGTCACTGCTGGTGCTGGGTTTAGCTCTACACGTTTGCAAGGCTGACGGAAGGGAATTGCAGGTTTTCTTTGAGTGCATTTGCCCTTTGCTAGCAGGAAGATCAATCACGTTCAACCTGCTGAAGAGAGGTCAAGGTCCTGTGTGTCCTTTTGCATCTTTTGCAGATGTTCTCCTCAGCGGACCACAGCTCACTCACTTACAGGATGTAGGGACATAATGACAACTTCCTTTGGTCACAGAAATTCCAGCAAAGCTCTCCCCACAATGAGGGCATTCCCACCATGTTCTCTGCAGGGCTAGTGAGCAGGCTGGAGCAGGTCCAGCCCAGCCCCCTCTTCTTCCCGGAATTTCCTTTTATTGTTAATCTCAACAGTGTGAAACATCGACCACATCTGGAGTGTTCTTCTGGACATTCAACTTTCTAACCTGCAACCCTTTCTCCTGATGTTTGTTCCCTTCTCTGGAAGGAGAGATTCAAGCTGCCTCCTTGGGTAACTGTTCTTTTGATTGATTCAGGAGGAATTTCTCTGCTTTGCTGCGCCCTACCTTGCACTTGGCACAGAGATGAATCCTGAAAAACCCCCCGTGTCTCCCTGCAGTGTCTTCAGATCATCTGCCCTTCTGTGTGCACACACCACTGCACAGGTTGCTTGGTATAAATACATGTCTTGAATGCAAAATCATCAACAAACCAGCCACATCTTTCACCTCCACAGGCACAGGATGTCTCTCTGGACCCTTCAATAAATTCAGTGTTCATCTGAGATGTCCCAAAAAAATCGCCCATGGCTTCCAGCTACTGCTCCATAAGGACATGTGCCTCCTCTAGTTACTGGGACACATCAGTCACTGTAGGTGAATGTCCAAAAAAATGATGGTTTGAACCACATTTCACCCTTAACTTGTGCCCCAGAGGTGGTCACATTTCAACACAGGGCAGAGGTGGCTTGTTGGATGTGAGGTGCCCCCTTCCACGTTCCTAGATCCATATGGTAATCCTTGTGTAACTGCAAGGACTCTGCTGCAAGGGCTCCCAGAGAGAGGAGACCACACCACATGCCATGGATTATCAGGTAATTATTGCCCTATTTGTTAATTTTCTCCTTCATCTGGCTTTTGACACTCCTCCTTTTGTCACCTTAGTGGAGCTGCAGCCCCTCATGCTGTAATATTATTGTTCACGTGCTGAATCACAGAAAAATCCCACTTTCTCCAAAAAGAGTCTGCTTGTCCTCTTCAATCTCTGCTTTCATTGCCTCTCTAATGTGTCTGAGGGGCTGAGGGGTGCACTCCCAGAGCTCCCTCCTGGCTGCTCAACCTCAGAGCCAAAACTGACATTTTTAGGACAAAGCAACTCCCTTGACATCACCTCCTGCATCTGTGAGCTGACTCCCTCCCCTTGCAGGTAGCAGGGAGCTGAAACACTCGCTGTATGAAGCAGGGCTGTGTCTCATGGAAAATACCAAGGTGAGGAGTTGTGAATGCTGGTAATTCTCCTTCCCAAAATGCCAGCTCCCCAGGTACCTAATTAACATCCTCAGCCCAGCCTGGAGGACGTGGCTTTACCCTGGGCTGGAACAGGGATGCTTTCCAATACCTGTTTGCACAGCAAGGAGCAAAAGTCAGCTTTGAAGCCCTTTGAGCTTTCTTAGATCAATCCAAACCACAAGAGCGAATTGTAAATATTCCTTAGCTCTAATAAACCCCATCTCATTGCCAATGTCCCAGGCTAAAAGAAGAGTTTCTTTTTCCTGTTACGAGTCTGAAGGCAGGTTGCCTCCAGGCTGGCTTGATCTCAAGTGGGTGAAGTGTTTGCACAAGGTCTCCTGGCAACAATTTCCCAGTGTCTGGGCAGTAGATTTGGAAGTGGCTTAAGCTGAATCAACAGTGACTCCATGGTTGGGGTGATCTGGGTTAATAACTCCTGCCTAACTTATCCTAGACCTGAGGGGCCAGAGAAGTTAAAGCCATCACAGATGACCAGGACCCATCTGGAGCAGGGAAATGTACCACAAACCTTTCCCCAGGTGCACTTTGCTGGGAGTCCTGGCACCAGAAGAGGAGAGATGATGACAGGGTCTCACATCTTCAAGGTGTTTTCTTTCCCAACAGCTTGGAAGGCTCGGAGATGTCTTTCCTTTTGCAAACACCACCCAAAATTGTCATTCTGGGGGCGTTGCTGAGGTGGGCACCTGCACAGAACTGCATGGATGGTGAGGAACTGGCTGCATGGAGATTTCCCCTACTGTCCTCACCTCTTTTCCTTCTTTCTACCTCACAAACCTTGCAGATGCACTTAAAGTACATGGCTGCTCTGCTCTGTGTTGTATTTGTCACCAACAAAAGGACAGGGAAGCAGGGAGATGCAGAGGCAGGTTGGGTTGCATTACAATGAGGAACTGAAGGGAAGCAGAAAAGGCCAAAAAATGGCTGATAACCCTCTAAGTCTTCCTTTCCTGAGTGGGCCTTGGAATCCCGTGGGAGCAGTGCTGGATGCCTGGATGTTTAGTGTGTCGTGTGTCTGGAAGACACTGCACCTGATGAAGTTGCCTCCAGAAGATGATTAAGGGGTGTCTTGGTGCAAGTGATCTCTGAAGGACTTTGCATGTCAACACAGGGTCTTGTTTCAGCAGAAGGACTCTTGACCTCACCGTATCAAGGTACAATCAGTCCCTATTTTCTCCATTCTCATAAGCAAGCTGAATCCAGCAAACCTCTGCCTATTTCTTGTGGTGGATTCTTTGGCAACTAGAGATCTAGAGAGGCTCGGCTGTCTTCTCCTGAGGAGTTCAGTACTTTGGCCATATGCTGTGGTGCAAGCAGGAATTCTCCTGTCTCCTCTGCACTTCCCCAGCAGGAAAATTCCGGACCTGTATCTCCATCCTTATCAAACTTTTGATGATGGAGCATCCACCGAAGCCAGGCTTAATTTTTTCTCCTGTCCCAGCCAGGAGTCACCAGTTAAGATCCATGCCAAGGAGTGAGGCAGCATGTCTTACTGATGCAGTTTAGCTTAGTTGTCCATTAACCATGCCAAGTCAAACTGAAACCCGCTGTGATTTGTCCTGAGCTTTCTTAGGCTGCAGGGATTTCAGGGAGGTCTTTGTGCATCCCATGGCCCTCTGTAATTCCCATTACTGCTGATGAGAATGACCCATTTCCACTAACTGGATGAGTGTCCCTTAAATTAGGCTTCACTAAAACATGAGAGTAGGGAAATAAAAGGCAGGCAGTGTTTCAATTAGCTTCCAGTTTGTTTTCAGTCTTGTCTTTGAATAGGAGAGCTCCTTATAAAGTATTAAAAAACCCCACACTATTAAACAAGAAAAAGAGCAAATGAGTTTATATGTACAAAGTTTAGTTCTTGGAAATAATAATATTTATTCTTTCCACTGCATGTTCTTTGTGTAAACCTCAAAACCCTTCACAGATCCAGCCCATGACTGTCTTATTAATCCTGTTGAGAAAACCACATATTAAAAACTAAACCAGCATCACTATTTGAACTGAGACTTACGAGTGGGGTTCTCCTCATCTGGCTGCACAAAGTAACTCATTTTTTCCTCACTTGGGTTCCCACTGAAATGAATTCCCATTTCCAAAAGCATATTTCTCATCTTAATCAACCACAGGCGAATACCAGCATAAGGATTGTTGGTACTGGGGTTCCACCAACTCTGCCATGCTGATATCCCAGCGAGAAGTTTTGAGGTGGAAGGAAGCCAGTGTGGTGATTCCTGCCCCAGCAACCCACAGTTTGCACCAGACAGAAGGGAAACTGCTCATGAGGCAATTGGGAGCACCAACCCCACAGTGGACACTGGAGTGGGGAAGAAAACTTGAGTTTTTTGATAGTACTGAAGGAAGTGGAGGCATCAACCACTGCTCTGGGACATGAGGCTTCCATTTGACCCCCTCTTTACCCTTTATTTTTCTACCATGTCTATAAAAGCACAATGGAAAGCAGGAGGACACCAGCTGAAACACTTGCAGTGCAAGACAGGGCCAGAGAGACAAAGATACAGGGATTTGTCCAAGGCAACCTGATCCAAGCCAACCATTAACCCTCTGCTCCTCACTCCCCGCTCACTCCAATGCTCAGCAGCTCTCACTGTCCCGCAGACACTCTCACAAAGCCCCATCCACATCCTAAATGCTTCATGGAGGGGATCCACAAAGACACTTACAACAAGCTCTCCCCTTTCCCCTTCCCCAGTCCAGGCTTCGAACAATTCCCCTCATCTCTAATAATTCAATGAGCTTTGTTATGACAGGGCAATGCAGTTAATGGAGAGTGAAATTGGAGAAGAATGTGTGGAAGTTGCAGCTTTTATCTCTAAAACAAATAGTGGATTCCTCGGGGCTGCTGCAGCCCCAAACAAAGATCTGGCCTGCCGGGACTTTGCAGGTTGCCCTGGTAACTTTTAGGCTGTTTTGGGGCAAATCCTTGTCAAAGAGGGAAGAGGAGGTGGCAAAGCCAAGGGGAAGAGATGTGGAGTTGGTGTTTGGAGAGCATAGAAGGCAATTAGGTTGGAGAGACATGCTGCACCCAAGGATCATCTTGGGAAATTCCCACTGTATCCAGATAAAGACTTCCAGGAGTCTTCCTGCTCCATCTAGAAGGAAATAATGCTGGTACATTGTCCAGCAAAATGAAGCAATCCATCCCAAATTTATTGTAGAGGTCTTCCCAGCCCACAGACCTTTTCAGGTGTTTGTGGGGAGGATGAACCAAGTTGATTTTGGAGCAGGAGTGATCCACTCACTCTGGGCTTGAAATAATAGATGTCTAAATTGTTCTTCACAGCTTCCCAAGGTGGGAAAGCAGAGAAGGAGGTGCTGGGGTCTCCTCTCTGATATCCAGTGACGTGGGAATGGTTCAATGTCAGGAGAAGTTTAGACTGGACATGAGGAAGCATTTCATTACCAGGAGGGTGGTCGAACACTGGAACAGGCTTCCTAGAGAGGTGGTTGATGCCCCAAGCCTATTTAGAGGTGGTTGATGCCCCAAGCCTGTTTAAGGGGCATTTGGAAAATGCTTTTAACAACAGACTTTAGCTTGGTCAGCCCTGAGCTGCTCAGGTAGTTGGATGAGATAATTGTAGGTCCCTTCAAACTGAAATAGTCTATTTTATTCTGCTTAGCTGGAGACATACAGAGTGACAAGTTTCCACCAGTGTCCATTTCCAGCAGTGGAAAAGTGTATCTAGCTGCTTGCCTGTCCCTCCTAAATACCTGTTTGCTTTTCTTTCCTGCATCTCTTCCTCTTTCCTTTTAACACAAAACCATTAGGGGAGCCCTGCATGAAGGACAATGCATGACAGATGTGAATATGAAACTTCCAGATGTTTCTATGAGCAATCCTTGGCCCCAGTGGGGACAACTTTGCCTCCCCAAATTGCCCTTTTTGATGTACCTGCTGTACAACAGCCATCAGTGTCCTTGTGCATCCTGAGGAAGACATTTCTAGCACCTAAGATGCCTCCAGGCGCCTGTATTTAAGCATCTGCACCATGCCTTAATTTTCCAGTGATGATTGTGGCAGCTCCAACACCACCTCAGATGGAGATCCCTGGACACACAGACACACAAATGTGGGTGTCTTGGTCTGGACCCAAATCCACCCACAGATGGGTACGTGTGTCCCTCTGCACATGGTTGAGATGGTGACCAAGCTCCTGGTGCACGTGAACTGCAGGAGGGTTGGCAACTTGTTGAAAATGAGGCTCCTTTCTTCTTCTCTTGAAAGATTAAACTCAGGAGAATCAGAAATTACACTTGTCTGAACAGCCAAGTCCAAAGCAACGTGGAAGAACAGAGGTCCTTCCTAAAAGGATCGCAGCTGGGATCAGGAGATTATTTCAGAGCTGAACCCAGATTTCAGAAGTCTCTGACTAATACCAATAGGATTTTTGCCTCTTCGCTCACAGGAATTCAAGAAAAGACAGTTGGCATTGTGAGTGGTATCCTGGACTGTTCTTAGCTTTCTCAAGACCATTCCTGCTCCTGAGGTGAGCTGCATTTTGGTTCCTCCTTCTGGATCAAGTCCAGGCTAAGGAACACCCTCCTGCATGACACTTCTGACTCCCAACCTTCTGAAATACAAATACCAACATCACACTACAGGTATTTTTATGTGTCTTAATAAAAGAAGGGTAGTTTGGGATATTTTTCTTTTGCTTTCCTTCCTGAAATATCCACTGGTGATCCCCACACCAGGAGCCCACGTGCTGCTGCTCGCTCTGGTACTCACGTCAGAGGCATCAGCTCCGGGTGTTGCCCTTCATCTTCCCACCTTAACCCCCGGTTTGAATTCCAAACATTATTACTCCGTGCCCAACGGCACAAGGAAATAAGTGACGACATTCAATAAACTCGGATTACTGGCAAGTTGAGTGATCCTAAGCTGGATCTCAGCCCGAGGATTTTCCTGCTGCGCAGGCTTTCCTCGGTCATTTTCGGTGAAAAGAGGTAAATATTGCAAGGCTGCCTGGAGACCTCAGTCAAATGTTATGACGAATCTGAACACAGCTGAGAAGGAATTACAAGGAACAGAGAAGATAAAACTGTCACCGGGAATTTATCCACCAAAAGCAGCTCCCGCTTGATGTTTTTTTTCCTCCTTTGCCCAGTTTAAATTTAAACTGCAGAAGAAATGGGGGTTTCGTACCCTTTGGGGAAACAAAAAAGCACCTTGGGATTTCCCAACAAGGAAGTCTTGTCAGGTGAACTTTTCCTCCTCCTGAGGCCATTTCAGCCCAGCTGAATTGCATACCTTGAAGCCACTGATGTCCTGCCCTGCTCTCTCACAGCCTTAGATAAATATTTAGCTGGTACACACAGAGCCAGCTATATGTGAATCTGTGTGCAATCATATCAACGTCAGGATTAAAACTGGCACCTGATCGACTTAAGCCCATGAGATTTGACATAATAATAATATTAATAAAGAATTTAAAAGTAAATTCTTAATTTTTGCTCCCATTTCTCGGGCAGGTGTGCAGGCCCCTCTCCAAAGGGCTTCTCTACACCTCAAAGACATGACTTTCATGTTTGGAGTTGAAAGCAAAAGCCTCTACCTGATGTCCTGACCCCGTGATGCTGGTGTTTGGGAACACCTCCAGAGCTGGGGCACTCGTGACAGAGCTCCCAGTCACCAATGCTGCATGTCTTTGGCCATCAAAGTCTGTTTATATCTTTCTGGGAGACACCAATGCCTTTTGGACACCGGGTTTCCCAAATTGGGGACCTTTTCCCGAGCTCGTGGTTGGGCATCAGAGCAGGATACGTTCTAACAGACACCCAGCTTTGGAAGCAGCCATGCTAAATATCCCTTTCTTTTTCCCTTCAGCTGCTCGTGATTCATAGCCCTGATCTGCCACCCTCTCAGTAATTATCCCCTTTTGGCAGCAGAGGCGAGAGGCAGATCCTGAGCCAACTCCTGTACCCTGCAAAGCAGCAGGAATAATGCACGAACCTTTGTGCTGCCCTCTTGAAAAGGGAGCCTTTAGCACCACGTTTCTGGATGAATCAGTTTTTCCAAGAAGTGGGGATTCTCGCAATGCCGTTATTTTGGCTACCATGGCGATGGCCAGGAGCCAACACTCGAGGCAAGGGAGGAGCAGCATGTCCAACAGGTAGGTTGAGAACTGGCAGAACTCCCTGTGTAAGTGCCAGGGTGCCTGTTTTGATAATTAAGAGAAAAACTACACCTCAAATCAGCCATAGGAAAGGATTTAGGGATCAGGTGCTCAGGGGGTGAAGCTCCCTCCTCCCTGCATGAGACCAGCAGAGCCCAGATCTGCTGGTGGGACCAGCCAGGTGGAATTCTTCTGCTAACTCTCATTACAAACACTGCACAATAAAGCCAATGGCCACCAAAACTAGACTGATTTATAAGTGGATTTCAGGCCCCTTTGTTTCCTTTAGGTTTTCCCTGACAAAGGAACTCTGTTCCTCTCTGTTCTTCTCACCCAACAAGGAGATCCAACACACCTTCGCGGAGCCCCCATCTCCCAGAGCAAAGTGCCACGGGATATTTTTGCAGTGCTTTATGGGTGCTGGTGCCATAAACAGAGTTTGAGGAGCTCAGCAGCCCCTCCCTGCTCTCCATCCCAGGGACACTGTCATACTGGAGCAGATCAGATTTTGCCCTGGGCTGTTAAAACTGAAATATGCTGATTGGGAGAGTGTGTGTGTGTGTAAATGTGATCTGTTATTACAAACACTCTGCAGGGAGAGAAGAAACTGCCTCTCTGACACTGGCAAGATTAATAATGTGCATCAACACACTCATTCACTTACTGCAGCTTGAGTTTCACAGCTTTTAGGGGCTGTGTGATGCAGAGCAAGAGGAGGTGAGGCTGGGCTGAGGCACAGGGAGAGTCTCTCTGCACTGACCCAGAAGCCAAAATCAGGACAAAAAGCCTTTTCTGGGGACAACATGCAAAGCAGGCAGGGAGGGCTGAGCCAGCTAACCCAAGCATCTCATCTTCTAAAGGTGACCTTGCAAGAAGAAAGTCCACCTCTAATGAAAGGCAGCAAGAAAACCATATTTGAAAAGTCCTTTTTGGAGGGAAGGTTATTTTTACCACCTCTGGGCCCAACCTGGGCTGGTTCCTGGTTTAGCTGGATCCATCAGAGCCAGGACAGGGATTCAGGGCAAAGCTCTGAGCTTATTTTTAGTCTCCTCCCAGCTGCATCCTGAACACAACAGAAAAAACCTTCAGCACCCTTCCCTCTTGCGACAAAAAATGCCAAGATCTGGTAATAATTCTGTCCTTTGTACTCTGGGCGTGTTGCTTCCTTTGAGACATTCTCAAACCGGTGCAAATCTTTCCTAGAAAACACCTTGTGGAAATGGACATTCACTGTGGGGAAGAGGAGGGATCAGGGGGGTTTGGTACCACTGGAGCACAGCCAGTGTGTGGGGGGTGTACACGCAGAAGGTGATCCCAAATTAACCCCCCCCTTCAGATAAATACTCCAAATAAACCTCCAGCCACGGTGAGAATCCCAACGTGAACCCAAACCAGGTGAAAATCCCCAAGAAACCCACACGTGGATGTCAATCTGAAAGCAAACCCCAAGTGCCTACCAAGATGAAAATCCCAAATCCATCCCCAAATGCCCATCCTGATAAAACCCACAAATTCTCCCCATGCAGGTGGGAATCCCAAACTGTTTCCTAAGTCCCCATCCAGTCTAAAATCCCAAATCCTTATTCATGTGGGTGGGAATCCAAAATCAATCTACAAATCTCCATCCATATAAAAGCTTACAATCCCTTGCAAGTCTTCATCCTGATGAAAACCCCAAATTGACTCTCAACTCCAATGAAATCCTACAAATCACCACTATGCAGGTGGGAATACCAAATCATCTTCACTCCTCCTATTCCAATGAAAACCCCAAATCCTTCTCAACCTCCAAATTCCAATGAAACACCCTCCCCCATACAGATGGGAATGACAAATCCCCTTTCAAACAGCCCATGCTGACAAAAACCCCAAATCCTTCCAAAGTCCTCATCTTGATGAATACTCCAAATCCCCTCCATGCAGGCAAGAATCCCACCAGCCCACAAGCCCCCATCCTCATAATAATCCCAAATCCACCCTTAAAGCCAATGTGACACCCAAATTCCCCCTGTGCAGGTGAGAGGCCCAAATTTGCTCCAAACCCCCATCACAAGAAAACCCCAAATTCTCCCCAGCGTCCTGATTCCGATGAAATCCCCAAATCCCTCCATGGAAATGCAAAATCCCACCCAAACCTCCCCCTCGACTAAACCCTCCAAATCTCCCCATGCAGTTGAGAACCTCAAAGCCCTACCCCAAAGAAACACTCCATTTCCCCCATCCAGCCAGAGATCCCAAATATTCTCTAACTCCTATCCCAACAAAATCTCTAATTTTCCTCCATCAAGCCAGGGGTCCCAAATGTGACCCCCAAGTCCCCAGTCCAATGGAAACCCCAAACCCATTGAAATGACCATATTCCCCTATGCAGGTGAGAACCTTAAATCCCCCCAAATTTCCATTCCAACAAAACCCCTAAATCCTCTCCAACCTCCCAGCTCCAATGAAACCCTGAAATTGCCCCACTCAGTTAAAAACCCTAAATGGCCCCAAGCCCCTATTCTGATGAAAACCCCAAAGCCAATCCAAAGCCAATGAAAACCCTAAAAGCTCCCATCCAGTTAAGAACTTTCAGCTCCCTCCCAAATTCCTCCCAACCTCTCAATTTCTATGAAACCCCCAAATCTCCCACCTTGTCTAAAATCCCAAATCCGCTCATGCAGGTGGAACCACAAATTCACCTCCAAATCCCAATCACACCGAAACCTGCAAATCCCTCCATGCGGTTGAGAACTTCAAATCCCAACTCCAACGAACATCCCAAATCTTCCCCAACCTCCCAACTCCAACAAAACCCCCAAATCCCAATGAAACCTCCCACACAGTTGAGAACCCCAAATTCCCCAGACACTCCCATTCTAAGGGAACTCCAAATCCCCCCACATCCCCATCCCAACAAAACTCCTAAATCCTCCCTGACCGCCCATCTGCAACACAACCCCCAAGTCCCCCCATACAGTTGAGAACCCCAAATCTCCCCCACATCCCCATCCCAGTGAAACCCCTAAATCCTCCCCAACCTCCCAACTCCAATAAAATCCTCAAATCCCCCTGTGCACTGCAGAACCCCAAGTCCCAATCCCAACAAAACCCCTACATCCTCCCCAGCCTCCCACCTCCAACTAAATCCCCAAGTCAGTCCATTCAGTCGAAAACCCCAAATCCCCCATCCTAACGAACCCCCCAAATCCCTCCCACACCCCCATCCTAACACAACCCCCCCACCCTGCAAGTGGATCCCCTCGCTCCTCATCCCCCTGCTCCATCCCCAAACTGTTTCCCACATCCCATCCCCACCCCCATCCCATCCCATCCCCCCCCACCCCATCCCCATCTCATCCCATGCCAATTCCCATTCTATCCCCAATCCCCCTCCCCACCCCATCCCCACCCCATCCTATCCCATCCCCATCCCCATCCCCATCCCATCCCACCCCATCCTATCCCATCCTCATCCCATCCCCATCCCCATCCCCATCCCATCCCCA
>JAWWTY010000037.1:2178153-2210221 GCA_035222235.1 Margarornis squamiger
CATTCCCTGGTTTCCCTCATTCCCACAAAGTCCTCCCTCAGCTTCTTCCCATTCCCTGGTTTCCCTCATTCCCACAATCTCCTCCCTCGGCTTCTTCCCGTTCCCACAAAGTCCTCCCTCAGCTGCTTCCCATTCCCTCTTTTTCCCATTCCCACAATGTCCTCTCTTGGCCTCCCATTCCCTTTTCTCTCATTCCCACAATCTCTTCCCTTGGTTTCCCATTCCCCCTTTTCTCTCATTCCCACAATACTCTCCCTTGGCTTTTTCCCATTCCCACAATCTTTTCCCTTGGCCTCCCATTCCCTCTTTTCTCCCATTCCCACAATCTCATCTCTTGGCTTCCCATTTCCTTTTCCCTCATTCCCACAAAATCCTCCCTTGGCTTCTTCCCATTCCCTGGTTTCCCTCATTCCCACAATGTCCTCTCTTGGCCTCCCATTCCCTTTTCCCTCATTCCCACAATCTCCTCCCTTGGCTTCCCATTCCCTGCTTTCTCTCATTTTCCATGTGGGAATAGCAAGACCATGGATAGAAATCCCAGTTTTTGGGGTGGATTTTAAAGGCTGAGACACCAAAACCAGAGCTGTGATCCCAGGGTTTTTTTCCCAAAAAATTATCCATCATTCCAAGCCCCCAAATCCTTTGGGATCCAAAATCCCTTAAATCAGAGGTTTGGAGGGACAGGTTG
Organism: Margarornis squamiger; assembly: GCA_035222235.1. Taxonomy (NCBI): domain Eukaryota; kingdom Metazoa; phylum Chordata; class Aves; order Passeriformes; family Furnariidae; genus Margarornis; species Margarornis squamiger. The sequence goes on from JAWWTY010000037.1 coordinate 2,178,842, forward strand.
TGAAATGACCTGGAATATCCTGAGGTGGGAAAGGCTTTGGAATTTTGGGAAGCAGATAAAGGGCTTTTCCCAATGGGAATCCTGTTTTTTCCCAGGAAAACAATGGAGAATTCCCCTTTTTCCTGCTAAAATTGGTCTCCTCTCCCCTTGGGGCAGGAAGGGTTGACTGGGAGCTTTTCCCACTTTCCATTTGTGCTAATTTTGTCATTAAATTATATTAATTATTGATATTTAATCAAGGAATTCAACCAGATTCCACAGGGAATTCCCACTTTTTGTACACCTGTCTCACAATCCGGCTTGGATTGAGAATTCCATGTCTTACATGGAGAATTCTGTGTCATTAATTGAGAATTCTGTGTCATTAATTGAGAATTCTGCGTTATTGATAATTCCATGTCATTAATTGAGAATTCCATGCCCTTAATTGAGAATTAACCAGGATTTCAGGAGTGAGGGGGGATGGAATTCCATAAAAACACTGGGAAAACCTTGGAATTTTGGCTCTTTTCCCAGAGGAACAAGAGACGGGATGAGAGGAAACCACCTCGGGCTGCACCAGGGGAAAGTTTAGTTGGATATTTGGGAAAATCCCCCATGGAAAACCTTATCCAGGTGTCCCCATCCCAGGAATTGTCCACGTGGCCCTTGGGTCGGACCCAACGATCCCAAAGCCTTTTCCACCCCCAAAGGATCCCGACATTCCAAAGCCAGAATTCCCAATCCATCCTTCCTCTTCCCAAATTCCAAATGGCTCATTCCATGGCTCAAAAAAACGGGAAAAACTCCGGACCCTCCCCAGGGAATCCCAACCAAACCAGCCCCGGGTGGAACAGCGAAGGGTCCATCCCAAAATCCTTGCCCTGCTCTCCACCTGGGCCCAAAAAAAGTGGGAATTCCAATCCTTGAGACCTTCCCAAACCACCGGGAGAGGAGCAGCCCCGGCCCCAAATCCGTGGAATCCGGAGGGAGGGTTGGGAGATGTTGTGACCGGAATTGGCACCGGATCAACCTTGGCACAACTTCCCAAACCACACCTGGACCTGCTCGACTGGCTCCAGGAACCGGGATAAATCCAAGGGTCAATCCAAGGGGCGTCCACACATCCCAAGGGTCAATCCAAGGGGCGTCCACACATCCTGTGGGGTGGGTGGGGAAGTTCATCCCCCCTGGAGAAGCTCCTGGGACAGGAATGTGGATTTTTGGGAGGTCTGTGGGCCAGGAGGGAACCTGGAAAGCTCCTCACATCCTTGGAAGGAACAGGAGCTGGGACGTCCTCCCTCAAAATACCGGGAATAATGCCTTGGAATCGCCAAGGAATTCCCAAATTTGGGAATTTGACCAAAATTTGGGACCAAAACCACAACCAGGAACTTGCCAAACTCTACGACCCACCTTCAGCCAACCCAAACCACGGGTGGGAAGAACAAATTCCAGGTCTTATTCCCATGGGATCATCTCAAGCAGCTCGAAATGGGATCATGGAATGGGTTGGGTTGGATGGGAACATAAAGATGATCCCATTCCAGCCTTTCCATGGGCAGGGACACTTTAAACTGTCCCAGGGGGCTCCAGCCTGGCCTTGGACACTTCCCGGGATGGGGAATCCTCTGGGAATTCCATCCCAGCCCCTCCCAGGCAGGAATTCCTTCCCAATCTCCCCCCCAGCCCTGGGAATCATTCCCTGTGTCCTGTCCCTCCAGCCCTTTCCCAAAGCCTCTCCCGGAGCCCCTTCAGCCTCCGGAAGGTTCTCCAAGGTTTTCCTGGAGCCTTCCCTTCTCCAGGGGGACATTCCCAGCTCTCCCAGAATCCAGGAATCCTGGGATGGATCCACTGGGAAGGACCTCCAATCCCATCCAATCCCATCCCATCCCAGTTTTCCATGGGAAGGGACACTTTAAGCTGTCCCAGTTTCTCCAACCCGGCCTTGGACACTTCCTGGGATGGGGAATCCTCTGGGAATTCCATCCCAGGCAGGAATTCCTTCCTAATATCCCATCTGTCCCTGGGAATCCTTCCCTGTGTCCTGGGATGGGGCAGCCACAACTACAGAAAAGCTCAAGAAAATAAAAATAAAAGAACTGAAAGAAGAACAAGAAAAAAAGAAAAAAGAAAAGAAAAGACCCAACTATGGAAACAACAAATCCTAAAATGTCACAAATCCCGGGAAAAAGAAATATCAGGGATGGAAAACAGCAAGGATCTCCAAAAGCAGAGCAGGGAGTGGATAAAGGGGGATGATCCCGGATTTGGGGCTCTGGAACAGCAGCACGAGGAACTTCATAAATACAATATTTAAGCCTAATGAGTGCCCTGCTAATGAAGATTAATCAGATAAACAGCCGGGAGGGAGATCCGGATCTGCAGCCGCCTCAATTCCTGCCTAATTAGGGCTCCAAGTGCCCTGGAAACGGGGCTGGGGTGACACGGCCGGGTCCAAATTCCCTTGGATCCACAGATCCATTCTTTTCTCCCAGCTGGGATCAGCCACGGCCTCTCCCAAAGGTTGGAGAAATCCGAGGAATGGGAAAAAAGGGGTGGGAAATGTCCAAAAAATGGTGGGGGTTGGGGGGAAAAAAGAGGGGGAATGTTGGAGTTCCATCCAAAATTCCCAGTGTTTTAATCCTGGAATGTCCTGGTTGTTGTGGGCATTCCAAGGGGGATCCCAAATCCAGGATTTAGGGGGAAAGGGGGACCACGTGGAGTTTCCCTTGTCTGGGTGAGAGTGGGAACTGCTGGAAGCACAGGGAGAAATCAGGGAATTCTCGGAATTCCCAGAGTTGTGGAGGCTTTGTAGTAAAGCTGAAATTTCCTGGGATTTCCAGGATCTGGGAATGCCCCAAATGGGAGGGATTTGCCTGGTGTGGCCTGATGGGACTCCAAGTCCAGTTGGTTGGGAAGGATTTGGGGAAGGGAATTTTTTGTGGAATGTCAGATTTTTATGCAAATTCTTCCTTGGAATTTCAGTTTCCTCCCAGGAAATTTCAGCTTTACTGCAAAGCCTCCACAACTCTGGGAATTCCGAGAATTCCCTGATTTCTCCCTGTGCTTCCAGCAGTTCCCACTCTCACCCAGCCAAGGGAAACTCCACGTGATCCCCCTTTTCCCCTAAATCCCGGATTTGGGATCCCCCTTGGAATGGCCACAACAACCAGCACATTCCAGGATTAAAACACTGGGAATTTTGGATGGAACTCCAACATTCCACCTCTTTTATTTTCTCCTGCAAAGAAACAACCCCAAAACTTGCAATCCCCTCCACAATTTGACGGCTCTTTTAATCAGTTTTAATCAGTTTTAATCGGTTTCAATCAGTTTTAATCTGTTTTAATCGGTTTTAATCGGTTTCAATCCGTTTTAATCAGTTTTAATCGGTTTTAATCAGTTTTAATCAGTTTTAATCAGAGGTTCCTGCTTTGGGTTTGACAGGAAGGTAAACAAGTCATGAGCATCATCAGATGTTTAATTAACAAAATAGCACCTTAATTAGGAGATCACTCCATCCCTTCCTTCCACAACAAGGCCGTGAAAGTTCGTTAATGAAAGGAGGTAAAAATTAACGAAGTGGTTTTTCTGTGGCCGCTCTTTTTAACGAGGGGATGAGGGAGAAACTCGTTAGTTAATTAATTCATTCATTTATTTTTTGCTTTATTGGTTAATGATCCCTCTGAGATCCCCTGAGCGTGTCCCGGTGCCTCGGGGAAGGGAGGGAATGGAGGAGGAGGAGGAGGAAGAGGAGGAGAAGGAGGAGGAAAAGAACAACCTGGCAGAGAGAAAATAAATAAAAATAAAAATAAAAATAAAAATAAAAATAAAAATAAAGCCAAAAAAATGGGTTGAAATCCGGGTTAAAATCACCAGGAGAAAACGGGATTTATTTTTTATATGAGCAGTTGTTTCCCAGGGGGAAAAGGATCGGAGGATGTGGAAGTGGATAGAAATTGATTTTTGTTACTTGAATTTATTAATTCTTGTTATATTTTGTTAAGTTTTGTTAAATTTTGTTATGTTTTGTTAAGTTTTGTTAAGTTTTGTTATAGCACCACCCTCTGGGGGTTTGGGATTTGGGGACCCTCCTCAAAGGGGAGCTCAGAGGGCTCAGCAGCTTCAAAAGGCTCCAAGAAGGATTTTAATCCCATCCCATCCCATTTATCCCATCCCATCCCATCTCACCCCATCCCATCTAAATCCCATCCCATCTGACCCCATCCCATTTATCTCATTCCATCCCAGTGCCCCCCATCCCATCCCATTTATCCCACCCCATTTATCCCACCCCATTTATGCCATCCCATTTATCCCACTCCATCCCATCCCATTTATCCCATCCCAACCCAGTGACCCCCACCCCATTTATCCCACCCCATCCCATTTATCCCACCCCATCCCATCCCCATCCCCATCCCACCGCTCCCCCCGCACCGAGGGCGGAGGCGGGGGCGGGTCGGGGCCGCTCCGCACCTCCCCCGGCGACGGGAGAAAGGGGGGGCTCGGGGCCGGGGAAGGGAAGGGAAGAGAAGGGAAGGGAGGGGAGGGCAGGCAGTGGCCGGGGGAGGGAGGGCAGTGGCCGGGGGAGGGAGGGCATCGCCCGCCCGCCCCGCCGGGATTGAGCTCCGGGAAGGAGCCGCGGCGGGACGGCCGGGAAAAGCACGATGCGGGCTCCGGGGCTGCTCCCGCTGCTGCTGCTGCCGCTGCTGCTGCTTCTCCTCGGTGAGTGCCGCCTCCCTCCCCGCTTTCTGCCCTGGACGCGCTGCCTTCCCCACCTTCAAGCATCCCTAAGCCCTCCCTGCGTTTTTCTCGCCGCTCTTGGCGAGTTTGGCGGAGCGGGGGGAAAAGGAGCCCGGGGGGATGCGGAGCGGCCACCCGGCTTTATCACCCCGCTTATCCAAAACGCGAGCGCATCCAGCGCAACTTGGGGCGCAGGAGCCGCAGTGCTGGCTCGTTCTGCAGCGGGGTGAGCCAAACCCTCCCGCATCCCGCTTCCAAAGCCCCTGCCCGGGCGTTTGGGATGTGGGGAGAGCGAGGTTTTGGGGTCCTACCGAAAAAGGGAGGGGGCTCGGGTTCGGCTCGGTGCGGCTGTTCTTGCAGTGGTCCAGCGCTCCCGGGTGCTGCATGTACCGAACATGAGCCATCACCCCTCATCGTGGAGGTGGCGTGGGAAAAGGGTGGTGGTGGTGATGGGGTGGGAGGGAGCGATTCCCTGCTGGAAGTTGATGCGGGAGTTGGGAAAAAAGGTTAAACTGGAGCCCCTTTTCGCTGTGGGGCAGCTGCGGAGCCGTGCAGGATGCCGTGCCAGGGAGGTTTGGGAGGGGAAGCGGTGCCCGCGATGGTGCGGTGGGTGATGGAGTGGGAGGTTTGGGGCTTTGGTGGGGTGTTTTGTTAGAGAGGTGGCCAAAAAACCACACGGAAAAGTAGAAGGGAAAGGAAATGCACCGGTCCTTTGGAAAGTGAATAGAGCTAGGGAGGAGCGGGGTATTTTTTCCCTGTAATCAGGGAAGACAAGGGAGGTGGAAAATGAAATAAAATGAAAGAAAAGAAAATAGGAGAGGGTGAAATCTTGCTCCGACCCCTGTCTCCCAAAAGAGCCTCTGCTGAGCTGAATGTGCTTTTATTCAAGGTAACAAAAGCTGGAGAAGGCTCCGGAGGCAAAAGCACAAGTGGAGGCAGGGCCCTGGGGATTTAACTGGGGGCTGAATTCCCAGAGGTCTGGCTGAAATCTCCGCCTGCCTGCCGGGGTTTTTTTTCCTGTTTCTCTCATGGAACTCGTGGTGGGGTTTGGTGGGTGAGCAGGTGTGAACCCCCATCTCTCCCTGCTGCCAACATGGGCTTTTAAAGAGATTTGTCTTCCCATTAAAACTCAGGGAGCCTGAGTGTCATTAATATTGGCATAAAGTAGGAGCTGTTAATGCACTTTTTCTTGTGCTGGCCAGAATTTAGCAGAGTTTAGCTGACTTTGCCTTCTCAGAAGGTTTTGGTTTGTTTTGTTTTTCAGAAAGGGGCAATAAATATACTGGGATTGGGACAAAACAGGGTTTTAGTGGAAGGATGGTGGGGGGACCTGTTTCTATAACTCTTAAGTGATCCTATTACATCTTTCACAGAAATTAATTGATTAAATCCTTCAAAACAGTGCTTTCTGTCATTCGTGGCGGCCCTTAAGTTTTGAAATAAGCTCCTTAGAGATGCTTTTATGTTGCTCCCTGGGTATTTGCACCAGATTTTCTTCCTTTGGGGCCAAAATAGGCATCCCTGTTTGTTGAGTGTTTGGGCTCGGAGTTCCAGTGTTGCTTAACTCCAAGGCTTCTATCTCTGCAATCATCTGAGTTATTCAAAGCTTAAAATTAAGCTTTTTTTCCCCTTCCTTCAATGGGAAGAAATTGAGTTAGTTAGAGTAAGTATAAGATTTTGGGTATCTTAAGAAATAGTAATTGGAGTCAAGCCTGCATGATCTGCTCTCTTTAAATTGGATGTGAAAGGGGTGGGTGAGTGGGAAGTTGGGATTTTTGGAGCATGTTTTTGGAAGGTGGGAACTTCTGTGCGTGGGGCAGAGCAGAATCAGCCCAAGGTTGCTTAAGTTTTTAAAAGCAGTTCTTTTGGGTAGAGCTGTTTAGCTAGAAATATGACTTCTGGGTATGTATCATCCCAAACCCCCTGGTTCTGCAGAGATACCCCCTTATTTCCCTGCTTAAATCAGAATAAAATCAGCCCCAGATGAGGCACAGCCAGGGTGTACAAGAGGTGCAACAAAGATGGCATTAGGCAAATGACATCTTTAAATTCAGCCATCCAGCGAGTGGCTCTGTCACCCATTACATCAGTGTCTTCATGGGATATTTGATTTTATTTACTCTTTCCCCACATTGCAACTCGTATTCCCACAGGGGGTCTGATAACAAAATTGCATCAGGAAGAGAAAACCAATTCTTTTTATTCACACAGGATTCAAAAGAGCCACAAAGAGCTCAAACCCGTCCTGGGGGCAGAAAAGGGCAGCAAGGGGTTTTACCAGAGATCAACCCCTTTGCCCGGCTCAAAGTAAATCACAGATTGATGGGTTTTAAATCCTTGTTGCCAAAACACCTCTTTCCGTTCCCAAAGCTGAGCCTGGGAGCTCCCTGGTACTGGGAGTTCGTGTTTGTTGAAGAAAAGCTGTCAAAGATGTGCATTTTTAAAGAAAAACCCAAAACATTTTATCCAATGAATACTAATCCCGGAGAGGCCGGAGGAGGCAATTTGGGGCCACGTCTCCAGGAGGAGAAAAAAATGCTTGACCTGAGGGTTTGAGAATCAGCTTTGAAACAGAGTCTCCTCTTAATGTATTTGCTGTTGGAGGAACTTCGGTAAGATTTTTGCAACCTTTTTCACAAGCTGTTTTAGCAGTGCAATGTATTCGATTCCCCCTTGGCAGAGCAGATACAGTAACATTGCACCCTGGGGTCTGTTTGGGAAGCTTAATTAAAGAATTGTTGGTAAATCATTTGAAGATCCTTGGGTGAAAGGACCTGGCACCGTGCAATACACTGATTTAATTCCAGAGAGTTGCTCTAAAGGCTTATGACAAGGAGCTTGGTGATCATTCACGGTGGCGGTGAGGGGAGCCTGGCTGGAAATATCTACTCTCAGCATTTGCAGGGAGGCTGGGCTTGCACTTTATTATTATTTACCTTATAAATCATGTATTTTCACTCCCCATCTGCACCCTCTAAAAGGCCTAAGCCTGTCAACATGAGTTCTGGGGTGTTTTGGGGCTCAGGCCATGGGGAGTGATGGAGGTTAGTTATAGGATCCCTCCGGCTGTGCTGTTGCCCCTGTGAGAGCAGAGAGGAGCTGTTGGGGTTTAGGTACCCTAAATTTTGCCCCCTTCTCCGTGATGCTGTTCTGGGTGACCCCTTTGCCCTGTCCCCAGGGACCCACTGCAGCACCCAGAGCCCCCTGATGCTCTGCAGGGCTGGGGAGGATGAGATGATTGGGATTTCATCCCCATTGACAGGCTGATGCTCTGTGGAGGTGAGATCCTGCTGTAACACCCAGCTGAGCTGCTCTGTGCTATGGGGGTTCAAGCCTCAAGCCCAGGTGCCTTCAGCTTCATGTCCAGGTGGTCCAGGCAGTGGCAGGACCAAGCCCGTAGCAAATCCACCTTTGGATGCACAGGAATTCCTCCCTCCCTCCCCGCTGCTGAGCTGGTGGGGAGTGGCACACACAGAAACATGCAGGTTGTGAGCCTGTGTTTTCACCTCGCCCTCAGCCCTGCTCCCAACAGCACTCCTGTCTGACCAGCCACCACCCTCAGCTCTGAGGGCTGAGCACCACGAGAGGGTTTGAACTTTGCAGGAATCCAGGTGGCCCGGTTTGGTCCATTCCCCATGTGCAGGCACGTGAAATCTCACCAAGGCTCTGAAGAGATTTCACACGCTCCTGCCAACTTCCTTGTCCAAAACCTGTTTACGTGCTCAGCTTCTTCCATAACTGGCCCATCTCCACCTAAGGATGTTGTTTCTGAATTCTTGCAATGCCTGCCCTTTCCTTCACAGGGATCAAACCTTGCTTTTTTTTTTTTTTCCCACTCTGCAATGCACAGTCATCTGGCATTTGTTGTCCTTCAGCTACCTGTGCTCTGTCCACCACCATCCCCAGGGCTTTGCTGAATACTCCACGCTGCAGAGAGTTGGAATTGCCAAACAAATCCCCCAAGTCTTCCTCTTGCAGTTCGTGAGGCAGCCTGATTCTGCATGGGGGTCTTGCAGGTCCTGCTGCATGGTGGGGTTTAGGGGTGTCCTTCCCACCTCCCCCCAAACCCTCTCTGTCTGCTGTTGGGGTTTAACCAAAAAGAAATCCCTCTTTTCTTCCTTGAATCGCCTGGTGTGATGGTGTCCACAACCCGGAGTGAGGGTGCTTTCTCCTGTTGTGTTATTTTGGAGGCTCGGGAATTGTTTGAGCTTCATCAGGTTTTATGACTTAATTGTATTTGTTGTAGAGCTGGGCTGAAGTCTTGTGGTGTTCTGCTCTGGAGATCCTTGAGGAATGCATAGATCCACTTAAAATTAGTGTAGACAGGAGGGATGTGCTCTGCCCACATCACAGCTCCAGTTTAGAGGTGCCTAAGCATTGGGACTACCCAAAAAACATTTCTATGCCAAACAGCCCTCTCAGGGAAGAAAAATACCATTTTCCTTGGTACTGTACAAAAGTCCCGTGTGATATGGTATGAACTGAAGAGCTGAAATGCTGTTCAAAGGACTGACTGTGATGAAGAGAAGTTTCTGTCTCTATTTTTCATGTGTTTGCTTAAACTATGTGTTGTTTGGTGGAGAGTGGTCAGGGATGGGGACATTCAGCTGGGGCTGCTGCAGCACCAATACCACTGAGATGTGTTCAGAAAACATGTAGATGTCATGCTTAAGGGCCTGGTTTAGTGGTGGACCTGGCAGTGTTAGGTTAATGGTTGGACTCGATGATTTTAGACCTCTTTTCCAGCCTTCATGATTCCATGAAGTCCTGGTGAACTTCTGGGGGCTGCAGTGCAACAACACCTTTCCGTGGCCAGAAGCAACCTCACGGTGCTGCAAAGGCAGAAGGCACGAGCCACAATTAGAGGGATTTTCTCATGACACCCAGGGAATTTGGAGCTGGGCCTGGGCTGTGATTCAGGAGGAGCCGGTGACTTTGCACTGCTTGTTTCTACCCCTTTTCAATGTGGTGGTATTTTCTTCAAGGAGGACTTTCAGGTGATGAATATCAGTGTCCTCACCTCCTTCCACAGCCAAGGGAGAGGGGTGGGTTCATCATAGGATCATAGAATGGTTTGGGTTAGAAGAGTCATTAAATATCCAGTTCCACCCCCTGCCACAGCCAGGAACACTTTCCACTCTCCCAGATTGCTCCGAGCCCCTTCCAACCTGGCCTTGGACACTTCCAGGGATGGGGCATCTGGCGTTCCTCTGGGCAACCTGTGCCAGGGCCTCACCACCCTCTGAGGAAAGCTGAGGTTACTTCAAGGATGATTTAGCCTCCTTCAAGTTACCTGCTGGCTTTGAATTGCAAATAGTGCTAGAAATGGTGAGTGTCTGGGGGAGTCTTGGGAAATGCCAATAGTAACGTTACTGCCTTTCCAGGAGTGCAAAGCTCTGTGGTGGGTTATTTGGGATGACCTTCTTGGGGGTTGCATGTTCATATTCACTTGATTTGAGCCCTAGTGTCTCTCAGAGTCAGCCTCTGGTGCCAAGTGTTGCTCCCCAGGGAAGTGGTCATGGTACCAAGCCTGTCAGAGTCCAAGAAGTGTTTGGACAACACTCCTGGGCACGTGGTGGGATTCTTGAGCTTGTCCTGTGCAGAGCCAGGAGCTGGGCTGGGTGATCCTTTTGGGTCCCTTCCAAATCAGGACATGCTGTGATTCTGTGAAATCCATTTGGAACCAGAAAATGCCAGGATGCCCCACCAACCCTAAAGAGAAAAACACCCCTCTCTCCTTCAAGACTCGGAGTGAAGTTGCTCCAAACTCCAAAGGCACGGCTATCCTCCATTTGCTCATTTGGGTCTTGCTGATGAAGGTTTTCTCATCCCTAAATGTGCCTGTTTTGCAGATCTTTGCATCTCTGCAGCTCCTGCTGCTCTGCATGTTGCAGGCACCTTTTCTGTCCCGTAAATAACGTGTGTCTCACAGCTTGCCTGGCCACGGGCCAGGGGCGCTCAGCAGGCACCGGGGACACTTCGGTGACAAACTATTGCAAGGAGACAGGGAGAATGCAAACAACTTGTTAAAATGAACTCCGTGCGACGCCTCAACGCCCAGCTAGGAGGCGAAGGGGGTGAGGAAGGGGAACGAGCCTTTATTTTGGGCTGAAGCACCTGCTTTTAGACGTGCATCCCCAACAAAGCAGCTGAGGGAAGGCAACGTGCCGGGTTGAGGTTTGGCTTTCAGAATGGCTTGACTTGGATGTAACGTCCAAGGTCCCGTGTCTTGGTGTGGTGCTGGGGCTGGGTGGCAGCAGAAAGGGAATGGGGTCTGGTTTGGGCAAGCTGGGATGAGCTGACTTGTGGATGAAGGGAAAACTGGGAGTCCCAGTATCGCCAGCATTTCTGTACTTGTGGACAAGTTGCGTTTTCCTCCTGCTGAGGGTAATGCCATGTGGGTTCAGATACTTATCCAAGGTGTTTAAGGTTGTCCTTTAATTCAGCTGCATCTTCTGAAGGCAATTTAGGTGTGTCTTGGGATGATTTGTCCACTAAAAATGTTTGTTTCCATATATGCTCCTCAACACGATCTGATGTCACACCGAAAATATCCTGGATCTGCTCCTGGAAACACTTACCATAAAATAAAGAATATACTGACATGTAAGGGACCCATCAGGGTCATCAAGTCCAACTCGTGGCCCTGCACAGGACACCCCAAGGATCACACCATGTCCCTGATGTTGTATAACAGTGCCTGTATGTGCTTAAAAGCATTAGACAGAAAGGTGGGTTTTGGGATTTGGAAGAACACAGTGGTGGTGGGTCAGGAGTACACCCTAAAGGCTGCAAAATGAAAAGGCAAATAAGAATGTGAACCCTGGGTTTAAAACTCAAATCTGTGTTTGATGACAGGTACAGAACAGACCCTTCGAAACAGGCAGGTGGGATCTGTGTTAAAACCTCTCCAAAATGGGAAAGGGAATATTTTATTTCCGAGTCGGTCCCATTTTAGATGTTGCTTTGAGGTCCAGTTCATATTCTTAGCATCCTTAATAAAAATTGGATTAATCCAGAGCCTTTCTGTCTGTCCTACAAACTGTGTGTGCGGGGAGCTTTGGTCTGAAGCCACATGGCTCATGAGAGTGGTGAAAGGGAGAAGGAAGGTCATTTTGTAGTGGAAGAATAAGGCCTTAGTTATTAATGGCAAAGGCTGAAATTTTCTCTTGCAGCCTTAATTGATTTTAGCAAATTTAACTGCAGGAGGAGGTAGAAATTGGCTTAGAGTTATTGAGCTGTAGTACTTAAATATATATTAAATCCACTGTAGAGAAATGAGGAGACAACCTTGTCAGACATTTATTCCAAGTGGCTTCTGTTAGTTACAGGCAAAGAGAAAAATGCCAGATTTCTAACTTTGACAAAGGGGACTTGAAAGGCTCTTCAGAAAGATTTGGAGAAACTGTTTGAGAAAGTCCTTCTTTGAAACCGAATAGCAAAGACCACATTTTTTTTCCCCCTCCTCCCTGAACTCTAAAGGCAGGAGGGCGAGATAAGACATTCCACCACGTAGGCAAATGGGGGGAAAAAAAGGAAAAGCTTAAATGATACTGCTGCAGGCTGAGGGAAGTGGAGAGCTCTCAGGGTGACTATTAAATGCTGCTTATCAAGATACTGTGAGCCTTGACTGTGAGAAAGAGCAGAGTGGAGTTAAAGAGATGCTCTGTGCCAGCATGGATCTGGTAAGCAGTGGTTGGACAAGAATAACATCAAATAACCAAGGTCTTGCAGGGAGGTTTTTTATGTATTTATACTATGTAAGCAATTAAGTTGTCCTGGTTGGACCTTTCTAGTTTATTAAGCAAGAGAAGAAGCGTTTAAAGGACAGGTAAGGGGAGACAGGTACGAGGCCAGCTAATAAAGGGCATTCTCAAACCAGGCTGTGATTGCACTGCTCCAAACCAGCCTTCTCATTAATGCATTTTTTCAGTCATCACTCTCTGCTGGCGACCTCATTTGGTTTTGGAGCCTCAATGAACAAAACCAACAAATAAATAAATACAAGTTTGCTCCCTTGGGCTTCTCTTGGCAAAGGGGAGAAAGTAGCAACGTGCAGTAAAAGCCCAAAACGGCCCCCTCGTGTTTTTGTTTTCCTATTTGTAATTTCTTTTTCTTCTAATGTGGGTTTTATGTGCAGATGGGTCAGGCCCCTGATCTGGTGTGACACAGTGCTATGAAGTGCTTGTGCCCTCCACTGCCCCCTCCTGAGGGCACTTGAGTGCCTTTATACCAAACTCAAACACCCCAAAATCCCACCTGGCGACGAAAAGCTGGGATGGGTGTGTTGCAAACGGGATGAACCAGCAATTCTGGGGCTCCCAGAAAAGCCTCATCCGACTGAGAGACAACCAAGGCACATTAGAAGCAAAATGGGACAGGGCATCGCGTCAGCTGTGGAGCTCAGAGAGCAGAAATGACCCCCTTGAGCCTGTTTTCCAGGGGTGCAGGAGTTAATCCCAGCCCACCATCACTTGGGGCAATTCCCATGCCAAAAAAAAAGGCAATGAGAGGTGCCGACCTCTCGGGCATAAGGAATAAATTTTCCTGAAGAGTCATGTGGGATATTGCGGAAAAAGAAAGTTTAAAGATTAATACAACACCCTATTACAGAAAATGATTGTGTTTCCTTAAAATATTCCCAGATGGCTAAAAAAAACCCCTCAAGGCTCTCAGTCTGTGTGATTTTTTTTTTTTTTCAGGCTTCTGAGATAGTTTCTGCCCGTGAATGGCACCAATAAATCCCCATTAACTGCATTCAACAGGAGAAAGATCTTTTTTTTTCTCATTAAAGCCTCACAAAGGGTTCAAACCCTCATTTTCTGTCAGGGTGCTTTGATTTAAATTGATGTGGCTTAAATTATGAATTTTAATCACGACTTAAAATACGGCAGGAGAAAGTTGGAATTTGAATGATTCGATTTTAATCATGTTTTTCATTTACAATTCATAGCTATACCCCTTAAGCAGGGCTGATTCTCCTCATTGTAAAACTTGGAGATTTACAGCCCACTCTGGCCTTTCAACTGTGTTTTCCAACCAGGCTGACACTCTCTGAACGTATTTGTTTAAGCAATTTTATAGCCTGATGCCTCTCCATCTTGATTAATTTATGCATCTCTGAAGTCTTCCTTGGTAATGATGAACAAAACTAATTTTGGGGTTTTTTTGGTGAAAATCACTCTTTGCTTGTAGAGGAAATTGCTGCTAAACTGACAGATGCAAACCAGCATTTAAAATGCCTTTAAGTTACACCAGATAACCTAGGGACTGGTTACCTAAAGCATAAACTTTTCAACATACTTTGGAGTTTAATTGAATAAATCTTGAGTGCCAATCTGCAGTGGGGTTTAGTGACCGAAATGAATTGTTTCGTGTCCCTCGAGGGCTTTGAACAAACAGGACTCGTTCTCTTAAAATCCACCTTTACTCTTTAAAATGGGAGAGGAAACAATTTTATTTGTCAGCTGCCAGTTTCCAGTTGTTTTCGCAGCTCGGAATTAACTGTGGATGGAGCGGCTTGATGTGCCTGTCCTTGATCTGCAGAGGGAATTTAAATGGATAGCTGAGGTTTGTATGTGCAACTTCTGACTGTCTAACTGGAGGCAGAAGAACCCCACGCTGAGTGTCTGGATACCCTGGAGATCTGCCCATAGTGTGGGCAGAAGGCAATTAAAGGAAAGAGAAGCAAGAATTAACAAGGCTTCCTTTAATTGACTGCCCAGTTTTTGTCTCACACCCAAATCCAACCCCACTCGGTGTTAGAAAATCCAAGTTCCCCAAGTGCCATGGGTGTCCTGCTTGGGTTTAGTCTTGCTGCAATATATCTAATATTCTTTTTTATTTTTTAAGCTTTGGCCTTTTACAAATTAGGAAGAGATCTTGCCTTGTTGGACTGTGGCCATCAAGGCCACAGTGTGCACACCCATTCCCAATAGGACAAGCCCAATTTGAATTAATCCTTCTTGTGTCCAGGAGAGCAATGTAGCCAAGCAGATCCTGGTGGACCTCCATCCATCCTCAGTGCGTGCCTATCATGGCAGTCTGGTGAGGATGGCAGTGACAACCTGAATTCCCCCTCTTCTTTCCCAAGCAAAACACTATTCATAGACAATCCCACAAAGCCTGGTAAAGCCTGGTTCTCCTCATCCAGCCTATTTTGAGGCATCTGCTTGTTGTTCCAACATGAGAGCATTTTGTCCTGTAAGTCTGACAAATAAAACTTTGCCTCTGACAAATAAAACTTTGCCATTTAAGGCAACAATCACAGAGGGGAAAAAAGAAGGAAAATGAGATGATCTTGAGGCTGTTGTGATTGTGATTGCCATCACTGCTCTGCACCTTGCCATTGCCAGTGACATGGACCTTCTGTTTCTGCTACAACACAGTCAGTTTAGGCTGATAAAGTTCTCTGATAAGCTGCAGTTAAACCCAGCTTAAGGTGGAGGATGCACTGACAGACCCTTCAGCTCTCACTCTGCATTTCCTTAACCCAAATCCCTCTCAGAGTGTCAGGAGGAGCAACATCCCATGATGGCCATGGCTCTTCTGTGGTGAGTGGTTCTCAAAACCTGGCCTATAATTTATCATCTCACCCTTAACCTTATTGTCTGTGGACTTTTCCAGCCAGGAGAAGGTCAGTGGTGGATGGAGTGGAGTTAAGCAATTCCTAAGGAGGGAAAGGTTGGCCAAAACAACCACCACTGTGGGCTGCACAAAGCCTGTCACCCACCACTGCCTATATTCCCCATTCCAGGTTTCTCCAAGTCATGGCTTCAGTTTCTGGAGGTGATTTAGGGCAGCTGATTGGGGTGGCAGGGGGGGAAGCTTTTATTTTGGCAAAGCAAATGGTACAAGAAGAAGAAAGGTGGACTGGTGGGAGGAGGGTGAAAAATAGACATGTGAGGTGGGTTGTTGGCAGAAGAAATAGGGGACCTCATGGTCAACATGTATTTATGAATACCCTTTAAAGAGGGTTAGGGAGGGAAACACAGGAATTCAAACTGATGGGCTGAAAAAGGAAAGAGACTGTTTTCTGCTTAAAAAATATCCATTTTTTTGTGTGCTTCTGTTATGAATCTGGCCATGGGTCGCTGACAGGGTAAAATTTTGGGGGTTTTAAAGGAGTTTTGGTGGCACAGGAAACCCCAAGGGAGCAGGGCTCTCCTTCCCCTGGCCACATCAGAAAAGGAGATTGCAGCATCTCATCAGCATCTCTGCCCCACCAGTAGCTCCTGCAGAACCCTCTGCTTGCTCTCCCTGGCCAGTGTAGAATCTTCCAGCATTTCAGGACACGGCATGGACAACTGGAGAGGCCTCAGGATGCGTAGAGAGCCCCACTATGATGATGGTTACTGGTGAGAAAGTTGGGGGGGATGCTGTGGTGAGTTGGGTGTATTTTGGAGCGGACCCAAAGCCAAGCTCTGGGATGGTGCCTGCTGAGATCCCACTGAGCTCGATTCTCTTTGTTCTCTCGCACAGAAAAATCCCACTAACGGCCCCGATAAAAATCCCACAATGCAAGAATCCCACAATGAAAAATAATAATAATAAAAATTAAAAATAAATAAATCTGGAAACCACCAAAAGAAGCTGCGTGTGCCTCATGGGTTTGCCAAGTAGCCCTCGGTTGGGGCCCAGCCATCCTGAAGGAATTCTGGCTGTTTTGGGGCTGAGTTTGTGCTCGAGGGTGGCAGCTCCACTCTTTGTCTCCCCTGAGAGCGTTGTGTGTGTCTGGCAGGAGCGCTGCGATCTCATTAGGAGGGGGCTGGAGATGCCAGGGTGGATGGAAAGCTGCTTTCCCTGGGAGCAGGGGCTGTCCCTGAGCCTGCAAACAACAGCCCAGCTGGCCTTTTAGGGAGGGGGTCCTTATAATCCAGCTCAGAAGCAGTTTTGGGTTTGTTTTTTTTTGGGGGGGGGTGGGTTATCTCTGTCTGGGCTGGGAAAATTGGTACCCTGAGGTGCTGGAGGAAGAGGGTTGATAAAGTGGATTGGGTGAGGAGAAGTAGCACGAGGAAACCTCTGTAGGAGAATCGGCTTTTGAGATGGGTTTTGGAGAGCACTTTTAGGATTGCACTTCGTTTATTTATTTATTAATTTATTTATTTATTTGCTCCCATCCTGAAGGCTGAGGCTCATCACACTGGGGTTCCCAGGGAAGGGAAGGGTGAGAAAAGTGCAGCCCACGAGCTGTTTCTGCAAGGATTTCAGCTCAGTCTGCCCCATGGAGGGTCAGGAGAGGGAAAGGGTAACAAGATTTTGCCTCTGCTTAAATCTGACAAGACCAGGTGCTCACAGCCTGTGTCTGAAATAATAAGGATTCCTGATGCAGGAATTTGTTTCATAAAGACCCTCAGATCTCTCAGCTCCTGTTTTAAGCATCTCTTTGCTGAGATGGATGGATGTGTGTGAGGTGCCTGTGGGCAGATTTCCCATATTTCTCCTCACAAAAACAGGGAATGGCTTGTTACAGGAACCTGTTATTCCTCTCGGGTGGTGGACCTTCCCAAAGCCAACAGGTTGCAAATTGTCCCAGTCTCTTCAGGCTGTAGCTGTTGCCATGAAACTATCCAGAGTGGGGAAAGGAGGAGCCCTCTCCTTGATAATATAGTTTAGGAATAATGCATTTGTGTTGTAGTAATAAAGATCAATTTTTGGAGCTGCTTGGATTTGGATTTGAGCCATCTTCCCGAGGTGAGAGTCTAGCATCCAAATGTCCTCCTGCTGTAACTCATCTCCATCACGTTTACATGCTGCCCTCCATGCCCTGGGATGTTTGCAAGATGAGCATTTGCTCCACTTCTTGTTTTTCTCCAACATTGTTTTCTGCTCTCATTTGGGAGATCTGATCCAAGACAGGACTTGTCCATCTGCTGCATCACCCACAAATGCACCCAAAATGCAACGCCTGGCTTCCAGCACGTGTGGCCTTTTTATTTTACTACTGTGCAGAAGTTTGCTGGACAAAGGACTGGATGGTCTTGTCTTGCATCATTGCAGCTTTTCAGCCTCTCACCAGCAACATTGTGGCCCACAAAGAGAGGTCTGGGTGCTGGAAGGAACTGGTGATGGACAAGCAGAGCAATCCAAGGCCAGATTGGATAGGGCTTGGAGAAACCTGGTCTAGTGGAAGGTGTCCCTGACCATGGCAAGAGGGTTGGAGCTGGATGATCTTCAAAGTTCCTTTCAACCCAAACCATTTTGTGGTTCTGTGCCAGCAAACAGGGGCCAGGACCATGCCTGCACCAGAGAGCAGTGTCCGTAGTAGGTAGGCTTCCCAGTTATTAATTATTTAAAGCAATAAATTGCTGAGAATTTAAAGCAATCAACAATCAGTTACCGAGAACTATCAATAAGCATTGCTAAAAGCCCTCATTTGCTTTTGATGGCTGAGCTCTTTCTTGCTTGCATGGTCAGCATGCTCAGGGCTTGGTTTCTGAGTGGTGTCCAGCACCATTTTGCCCAGAAAACAATTTCCAGAGATGTCAGGATGACAGGGCAACAGGCAATCAGAGCACAGCTGATTTTGCTTCTCCAAATGTGCGTTTGAAACCTGTGTGTGGATTTTTCAGTTGTCTCTTCTCCCTTTCCATAATCACAGGAGCTGTTTTCTTGTGTCTCATAAAATCAGGTGGTTTTGGCAGCAAATCCATGCTTTGACTTGGCAAGGGGTCACTTGCAGACATGACATGTAGCTGCTGCCTTCACCCGTGTAGGACATCCCCCAGGTGGGGCTGCATTTGCTCTCCTTTGGAACTCCCCACTCCAGGATTACAGCCTGGATTCAGATTCAGCACCCACTGAATCCCAGTTCAGTGCTCTCTCCCTCCTCTGCTCTGCTGATGCCCTTCTGTGGGTCCCATCACAGACCTGACCTGCAGTCCCTGCCCTCTCTTCCCATCCCCAACCCCACCATGAATCCAGCTCAGTTTTCTAAAGGAGATGTCCAAGCTGACATGTCAGAATTTCACTGCTGAGCCAAAAGTAGGATCTGGTCTCCGCTGTCTCAGGAGCAGAGGAATTTGGATATTATCACCAAGCCCACCCCACATCCCCCTCCTGCACCCAGAGCTGCTGGTCAATTCCGTGGATCCTCTCCAAGGTGGGAACTCAACTTGGTGTTTGCAGACCTGATGGGGGCTCTTGGGAGAAAGAGGAGGATGATTAACAGCAGGGAGGGCACGTAACTCCTTCTTCCTTCCTGCTTCCTTTGCTCCTTTCCCTGGCCCTGCCATGGCCTGCCCTGCAGCAAAAACTGCCCTGGAGAGAAGGGTTTTGGTGGCACAGAAATATTTTGGTGGCAGGGAGATGTCAGCAAAGCCCTGAGCTCAAAAGGTGACACGGACAGGGGTCTTTTCCAACCAGACCACCCTGGATGTAGGTGTTGCAAGCTTTCCTTTCCACTAGATATCATTTAGGATTTTCCTCCCTAACCAGCGAGTCTCTTCATGCTCCAACTCTCTACCTGTCCAGGGAGTTTTTGGGCAGCTGGGTATGACCACCACTGTTACCTGCTATATTTGTATTATATATTCTATTTTTTTTTGCTGGGGTTTCTCAGCACACAGCCATGCCATTGAAACCCACCGAGTGCAAGGCATTGGATCCCCATCCCAGTGACATCCCACAACTTCCCATGCTCTTCTGCTCAGCTGTAACCACGCAGGAATCTCACTCCTTGCTGGGCTGCTGGGTGGACAACATTGTTCCCCTATTGAGTCATAACAATGAGGTCATTGGGCTGGAAAGACAATGTCATTCAGCAGCCAAGAACCCAGCTGGCTGATCCCGGTTGTGTCTCATCTCCTATGACAAAGCCACATTTAATTGACTAATTAAAGCCTTTGCAGGCTCCATCTTGGAAGGGCTGAGCAAAATGGGCATTGTTCTTTGTCAGCATTAAGCCAGGCCAGTTGGTCGATTAATAAGCAAGACCTTTCTCCCTTCTCCACTTTGCTACTTGCTGTGTAGTCCTGGCAGTGGGAAAACCTCCTCAGAGACATCCCACCACGTGTTTCAGAGCAAGCTGTCTGAATGAGGACCCAAGGACCTCAGGGGAGCCCAACCAAAGCCCACTCTGCTCTAAGGTGACCCAGCTCAAACCACTTTGGGATGGCCTCTCTGCGTTACCATCCCATCCTTTGCTGGACACTTGATAGTTTGGGTTCCCAGCTCCCTTGAGGAGTTTGATATTGTACCTAAACCTATGTCATTGGGGTGTTCCAATACTCTGTACACCCTACAAGGACAATGTGGTCCACTGGCTGTGGGCCAGGGGCATTTTTCTTCCCATTTATGGGTCATCTTTCCCTTTATGCACCTTTTGGGTGGCGCAGGCTGGGTGCCCACAGAGTAGACAGAAAGCATGGACATGTCCAAGTGCTGGCACTGTCCACAGTCAATCTCTGCTTCCCTCAGCTGAGCAATCCTGCAGTGCCAGGGCCTTCACCACTCTCTGAGTGAAGATGTTTTGAGCCCTGAGACCAAAGTGGGCACTTCTGCTCTCAACATTCCTTGCTCCTATTGCTGTTCTGAGCAAGATCATCCAAAAAATAGTGAATAAATGTGCCCTAAGGGACCTCTCAGGATAAACACCGTTTCGTGCTGTTACGTTGCCGTTTCCATTAAACCCTCAATTTTTTTTATTTTATTTTTTTGTGTGCCCTCAATGTGATTGTCTTACATCAGATTTATCTCCCTTTTGCTGCCAGGCCCAGCTGAGCAGGAACGCTGGGTGTATGTTTACCACGGCCGGTGTCCCAGCCCTAAAGCACAGCAGCCGCTTCTTTTGAAGAACATACAAAGCAAGGAAGAGGAGCAATTGTTTGGGAGGAAGTTGAACCATAATGTAATAGACTCCCGTGGGATTTACTATTAGTAATTATTTGTATTGCTCTGGCACCTCACCAAGGTTGGGGCCCCGGTTACAAAGGTGCTGGACCAGCCTGTAAGTGAAGACAGCTCCTCGATCCAAAAACTGCCCACTTTTGCATTTAGAGATGGGGAAACTGAGGCAGGGAGAGGTTAAGAAGCGTAAAGAGGTTTGTTTTGGAGAGTTGTGGTTGAGCAAGGGTGTGAGCCTGCACATCCAGGAGGATCCTTCCTCTCTGGGGGTAAAGCCCAGAACATGGAATCATGGAATTGTTTGGATTGGAAGGGACTTTAAATATCACCTCATTCCACTCCCTCACCGTGAACAAGGACATCTTCCACTAGACCAGGCTGCTCAAACCCCATCCAGCCTGGCTTTGAACACTTCTCTGCCTGTGCTGCTCTCAGGAAAAGGCCACTGAGCAATAAATATGCCGTGCTGGAGAACCTTTCATTGGGACGGCACTGGAAAAGGTCATCACTCACTCTTTTTGCCTTTAATCAGTGATTCCTGTGATCATGTGTATTATTTCAAGGAGTGGAACAGCAGGGGCTGTTGAAGGACACAAGTTCTTCAAATAGAAACTGAGTCCCAGTGCTCCTGAAAAACAAACTAAAAAACAAACCAACAACAACAAGTACCTAAAGTGGATATTCTTTTTTTCCGTAAAGCCGACTGTTTCGGGGGAGTTAAGTAATGAGGCAATTACGAATTTGCCAACAATAGAAGTTGATCAGATTACACAGCCTGTAAAGCCAGATCGTCACTGGAGCCGTTTGGTGGGAAAGAAACTCAATGCCAGACAGTCTTTAAATAGTTTTGAATAGGAGGGAGGGTTAGCTGTGTCCTTCCCTTCCTAGGCTCTCCCCACCTAAAGAATAGCACCGAGCCTCCTGCCAAGTCCTCTGTGTCCACTCAATGCCCGAAGGCTCAACTCACAGGCACTGCTATATAAATATATGTAGGTGTAGATGTACACACATGTGTATATATAGAGCTCCCAGTTATCCAGGAAGACCCCACCCTGAGGGAGGTGAGGGTGTGGAACTGAAGGGGAAAAAAAAAAGGTGGGACCCAAAATAGCACCGACACACAAAGGATCCCAAGGAAATGTGGAGCTCTCCTCACGGCATTAACAGGAAATCTCCGGGATGCTGGCTTGGTAACCCTGGCTGGCCAAGGTCATGGGGGACTGATGTGGTGGAGGGATGGATCCTGACATCCATCTTCTGCAAAACCATGGAGTGAGGGGTGTGCACTGGCAGCTGTTGTGTTGGTGAAGGCTTGCAGGTGTCCCACATGTGCCTGCAGAGGAACCTGTGCCTGCACAGCCTGAATAATCAGAAAATTCTGAGTATTTAACTAGGAATCACCCAAAGGTTTACTTAGAGAGGCTGGGATGCTTGAGGAGGTCACCAGTGCCTGTTGGATGTGGCTCCAATGTCACTTGTCATGTCTTTGACCCTGTCACATCACATCACCTCTGAGTCCAGATGGACCAAAGATCACAGAATCATAGAGCATCTGAAGCTGGAAGGGACCCATAAGGATCATCCTGTCTAAGACATCTTGGCTTGTCATCTTTGGGTCCATCCTGGCTTGGTGGTGGGTGATGTGTGAGATGAGCTGGGAGAAGCAACGTGACTCACGACCCCTGAAAGGTCAAAAATGAAGTTGCTGCCTGGAGGGCGTAAATTTGGGCTGACCTGTGACTCACCAAAGGTGCTGGGTACACAAAAGAGGGTGAGGCTTTGGGTCTTATCGTGTCCCCACCATCTCTTTTCCGCTGGCCCTTTCTGCCCTCGAGGTGGGCGAGCAGCCTCTGAGTCCTGCCCAAGCATGGCCCTGGGGGGCTGGCAAGCTCCCCACTGAAAACCTTGGTGGCAGGAGCAGGCAGAGGCTGCTGAGTGAGGGCGATTGCTGCTGTAAATCTTCAGGAGAGGTGGAGAGGAAAGGGAGGTGCAAGAAGCAGGGGACAGCGTGGTGCAACACCACAGCGGTGCTGTGCCAGCACAAAGTGACCTTCCAGTCACCCGTCTCTGCTCTTTTTTTCCCTCCTTGTACTGAAGCTGCCTATGACCACGCTGAGGTCTCTTTATTCCTTTTGGTTTCAAGTATCTCCTCTTGATTTCTGACCTTTAGGGCAGCAGGTTGGACCTGCTCCATGCTGAGCCTGCAGCAAGTGTCAGCCTCCAGCTGAGGATGGCGTCCTTGGTTTTGATGGCACAAATCTGGTCATTAGGTCCCTGCTGCTAATGCCAGCTTTAATACCCCTCTGTGGTCTGGCTTTATTGGGCTGTGATACCCCAGGGAAACCAGTAGTCACTATTTGGGATTGGGGTCAATCCTTTTTCTTTAGAAAGAGCCCCCACCACAAGACAGGGCATATTCCCTCAGCTCCTCTTCCTCATTGCAAGGTTAGTGTGATACTCCTGAGAAGTGGGGAGCTTTTTGGCTGCAAAACCTCCCCACAGGAGCTCTGGGCCTCATCTCCCATGGATAAGGTCTAGACACAGCACCCAGCTTGAGGGACATTAGATGTGACAACGCTTCCCTGGTGCCCGCCAGCTGGCAGGGGTTCAGCTGGCAGGATGAGTAGCTCAGGGCAGCTCCATCCCTGCGTGGCTCAGTATGAACCCAAATATGAGCCCAGCCAGCTGGAGGGGAGAGCACATCTCTCTGTGCCACTCTGCCAGGCTGTGCTGCTGAGCCCACCGTGCCCATCCTGCCCTAGAAGACAGTGGAGGGACCCCACTGCCTGCTGTGATGTGATCTGTCCACTGTCCACTGGCTTCTTAATGTCCTGCCTTTCTCCGTGGCAAAAACGGAGCAAAACTGAGTCCCTGGGACACCTCATTGTGGCCTTTCTCTACTTAAAGGGACGTGTAAGAAAGATGGGGACAAACTTTAACAGGGCGTGTTGCCATAGGACAAGGGCTGATGGTTTTAAAGTGAACAAGGATCAATCTAAGGGAGATATTTTTTTATGATAAGAGTGGTGAGATGCTGGCACAGTTTGCCCAGAGAGCACATGGATGTCCCTTCCCTGCAAACATTCAAGGCCATTCTGAGCAACCTGATCTGGTTGAAGATTTCCCTGCTCACTGCAGGGGGGGTTGGATGAGATGGCTTTTAAGCATCCCTTCCAACCCAAACTAATCTATGATTCTATGATGTGACATCAAATCTGGCATCAATCAGAGCTTTCCATGCCCAGAAAGCAGAAAAGGCCAACCTCAACCAGGAAGGCAGCTGTGCCCCATCCCTGATACTTGGTCAGTGTGACATTTGGGAGCTTGTTTTCGCAGGGTCCATCACCAGATTTCTCCTGAATTAACCTTCTCAAACTTCATCAGCTGCCTCTTGTCAGCTTTCAGAGCTGAGAAGACTTTAATTTGATGTAACCTACTTCATTCTGGCTAAATTAAATAAAGACTGATTCAAAGCTGAACAAGAGTGGCCACCTGGTGGGTTGCGTGCACTTTAACTAATCCACTCTGAAATCATACCTCCTTTTAATTTGAGGTTAATTTTTCTGAGTACCTCAGTGTAGACAAGCCATCAGGCTGAATAAAGATCAGTTCCTGTCTTGTGGGCTCATGTCCTCACTCCTCCTCAAGTTGTCTGGAGTGAAGTCCTCCAGGAAAAGCCAGCCAGGGATGATTCATCTTTCCGAGGTGGAAAGCATGGCGAGGAACTTTTGCTCTGTCCTAATGAATAAATCTGTCCCCAAACATCCTCAATGGTGAGCAGCAGCTCCGTGGCAGGGCTGGAGGAAGGAGGTCAGGTCCCCAGGAAGGGCTGCTGCAAAGTGACAGTTCAGCCCTCAAGAGCAAAGCAGATGCTTTGGCCGAGCAGCTCTTAGTGTTGGCTTCTCCAAAGGTCTCCTTCCCACCACCTTGCCGAGAGCTTCACAGCTGGAGTCAATTCATGGCTCAGCCTTTAACCCTGGAGAGAGATGGTGAAGCTCCTTCAGCCATGGAGGGAAGTGGTGAAGCTCTTCCAAACCTGGAGAAAGGTGGTGAAGCTCCTCCAAACCTGGAGAAAGGTGGTGAAGGTCCTTCAACCCTCCTTCAAATCTGCAGAAAGGTGGTGAAGCTCCTCCAAACCTGGAGAAAGGTGGTGGAGCTCCTCCAAACCTGGAGAAAGGTGGTGAAGCTCCTTCAGCCCTCTGAACCTCTCCCCACATCGCTCTGAACCTCTCTGGAGTTCAGAGGGAGGTGGTGAAGCTGAGTGATCTCCTCGTGGAGTCAAGGTGGAGTTGTCAATCTGGTCACTTTAATCTGTCCGTCCTTTTTATGGATCTGAGATTCCTCTCTAAATTCAGACAAATCTAGACTTCTGATCTATTTACTTTTTGTTTAAAAAAAGGCTTTTTTAGCACTCATGGTCACTTGACAAAAGCCTGAAAGAGCATCTTAAAGATTTACAACATTGAAGTTAAGCAAGAAAGCCCCCAGATGTTGAGTGTATAACAAAGCTGTGTGGTCTTACAGAATTCCTGTGGTTTTCAGTCTTGTGTTCACTCACAGCCACAGTTTTGGGGCAGAGGGACCTGGGCTTTACCTCGCTGCAGAGAGGCTTTTCTGGCCCATTACTCAGTGTAAACCTTGAGTTTCTTCCAAAGTCCTGGGTGACTTTTGCAGAAAAAGAGTGGTCTTGGGGCTAAATGTACCAGGCGCAGTGTCCTTCAGCCCACGGGTGATTGATGCTCAATCACTACCACAGATCCTGCTTCAAAGCAGCAAGGTCATCACGGGATAACTCCACTCTGGTGGCATAAAGGATTCAGGAGAAGGACAGGAGAGTGGCCACGCTCTGTGCTCTGGAGAGTCTGGTCAGGCTGGGACATGAAGCTTTTTTTGGCTCGTGCTCCCCACGTTTCCGCTACCATTTCCTCCACAACGAGGTGTTTGTGCTCAGCATGCAGAGTCCCCGGTTCATTCTGCAGCCTGGGGAAGGTGCAGGGCTGGAGCCAGGTCCCCTAAAAATCCCATCGGCTCCTGATGGAAAGAGGATGTTTCCATCCTCAGTGATCAAAAATATCTGGAGGTGGCGTGGATAGAGGTGTGCACGTGTGTTTGTGTTTGTTTGCCTCCCTGACAACCCCTTGTGAAGGATTTCAGAGCTTTCATTTTCCACACTGGTCTTCCTGTCTGCTTTTGATTATTTTTTTTGTGTCTTTCCCTTCACTTCTTAGATAACTGCAGATTTTCCATGAGAAGAATCGTGGAGACACAATCCTAAATAGGATGTCCTATGTTTATCCTTAAGAGAGGCTGGAGTGGTGCTTCTTCCCACTGCTGGCATTCCTCACCTCTGGCTGGGGCTGGCCATGGGATGGAGACTTGATGATCCTTGTGGGTCCTTTCCAACTCATCACATTCTGTGATTTGGGTGAAAGATGCCTCTGATCCCAAATTTCTGGCAAAAACAGTCTTTGAGGGGAAATTTGGGAGAGCTCCAAGTGAAGTTTTTTAGACGGTGGGAGTGAGGAACACTGAGATACTCCTGCTCCCTCAAATCCACTGTCTAGTCATTAATTAGTGCAGCAAATGAACCCATTTCTGCCTCCCCAAATGTGTTTAGAGGGACCAAGGGAGCGAGGAGGAGACGTGTCAGGGCTGCAGGGAAAGAGGAATGTGGGGAGATGTGCCTTGGGATGATTGTTTTGAATATTTGTCATCATGAGCTGAGCTGGCTCAAACACAGCAAGAGCTGATGGGGAATTTGTTAATGAAACAGGTTTCTTGTCAGAAAATGCCAGTTCATCAGAAACCTGGATTTTGGGGATGTGTGCTGCAGCCCTGGCAGGGAAAGCGTATCAGGCTATGGATGGGTTTCTTGGCTGAAACCAAAGGGGTTTAAAAGCTGCTGTGTGAGTAAAGTCAAGTCAGGCAGACCTAAAAGGAGGGAGAGAGTGGCCAAAGCTCACGTGAGGTTTGGTTCAAGTCCCACTTTCTGGGCTTCAGGTTACTTCTACTTGGTAAAAATAGGGACAACTTAAATTTCTCCCAGTTCTGGAAGCAGAGTGTCTTTTGGCTACTGTAGGGATGTGACTGACTGCAAAATCCTGCAGACTGGTAAGAGTCCTCAGGCTGATGCTAAAATTCTGCAGGGACATGCCCCAAATCCCCAGCCAAGGGGTATCTCCAGGCTGGCAGTGGAGTAGGAAGCCCTGGATGCTCCTCTCCACCTGGAGATGAAGCAAAACTGCTTGAGGCACATCCATTTCCCCCCCTTCCAGGTCCAGCCTAGGAAAGTCTGTCAGAACAGAGGCTGTGGCTGCAGGTTTTGACATTTGACAGCAGAGGAGAGGACACTTGTCAGCATTATTGCCTTGAGCTCACTGTCATTTGCCTGCAAGATCTAAACAGCAGCAGTTTGAAGTCTTTTCAATAGTCTTTTCACAGAGGGGTAAAGGAGGTTCCCTGCTGAAAACAAACCCAGTGGCTTTAAATCAGAGTCCAGGGACATTTGTTTCATAGAACCACAGAATGGTTTGGGTTGGAAGGGACCTACAGATCATCCCATGGGCAGGGACACCTTCCACTATCCCAGGTTGCTCCAAGACCCATCCAACCTGGCCTTGAACATTTGCAGGGATGGAGCAGCCACAGCTTCTCTGGGCACCCTGTGCCAGGGCCTCACCACACTCACAGCCAAGAATCTTTTCCCAATCTCCCATCTAACCCTGCCCTCTGGCACTGGGAAGCCATTCCCTGTGTCCTGGCCCTCCAGGCCTTGTCCCCAGTCCCTCTCCAGCTCTCCTGGAGCCCCTTCAGGCCCTGCCAGGGGCTCTCAGGTGTCCCTGGAGCCTTCTCTTCTCCAGCTGAGCCCCCCCAGCTCTCCCAGCCTGGCTCTAGAGCAGAGGGGCTCCAGCCCTGCAGCATCTCTGTGACCTCCTCTGGATTTGCTCCAGGAGCTCCACATCCTTCTGCTGTTGTTCCCAGGGCTGGGGCAGCTCTGCAGGGGGATCTTACCAGGGCAGAGCAAAGGGGCAGAATCCCCTCCCTCAACCTGCTGCCCATGCTGCTTTCAGTGCAGCCCCTTCCCAAGTGTTGATGTTGCACTAATTAGGTCCAGCCATTAGGTCTCATCTTTAATATTTTGCAGAGCAATTCTATCTAAGGTGTTCTGCAGAAGTTTTTATTCTGGCAGGGTTTTTGGAGAGGACAGACATCCGTGCACTGGGTAATTGGATTAGACTCTAATGCTCTGGCAGCTGCTGTTGGACCTTTCCCCATTTCCCATTCCCTGACCCAGGAAGCCAAGTTGGTCTTTGGCCTGGGTGAAACCATTTCATAATGCTGATGGTGAGCCTGGCAGCAAAGGGGTCGGGTGATGCCAGTTTGGAAGTGTGTCTTATGAGGTGGAGAGTGCCATTTTTCAAGGGCGAAGTGTGCTGTGTACACCGACAGCATCCTCCTCCAACATCCCTCGCCAAAATCTCAGTGGGCAGCTCGGGATCTCTTTGGATCCCATCTATCCCAAAGCTGATGGAAGGGAGAGAGCCCCTGCACAGGCAAAATTAAAAGCCTTGTGAGGCATTTGCTCTGGTAGCCCAGCTTAATTCCAGGATAAATAACGCTGCTCTGTGATATTCTGCCAATCTGATCGCTCTCGCCGTTCCAAAAGGAGGTGACAAATTTCCTGTCCTCGGCAGCGACCGGTCCCTGCTCCACCTCAGACACAGCTGCATTGCAGCAGGGGGATAAAACACTCCTTTTGCCCAGGAGCTTCTTGGGATGCAAAGACAACTCCAGGAGCCTCCTCACTGGCTTTGTCATACCCTTTTCCCTAGGAAAGGCCACCCCTGGAGCCTCAGCCCCCGCTTTCCCTTTGATGAACTCAACCCGTTGCCCCTGTTCAATCAGGAAAGGCTGCAAAAGAAGGGGAGGGAAATGGGAACTTCCTCGGGCCTGGCTCACATCCCTTCCCCTTCCCTGGCTTGCTCAGGCTCCTTAGTTTTCTCATCCCGCCTTGGGAGGAGCAGGAGCCGGCTGGCGTAAGGCTCCGAGCGGGGCTCAGCCCGCCGGCCTGGGGTGTGTCACCCACCATTTCCTAAGTTATTCTTTGGAGTTTCCTTTTCTCACTATTAATAGAATTTCAGCCAATATCTGAGCTGTTTCCACAAGATGGATGTGGTGGGGTGGGGGACAGCGGGGGGAGGCGTTACCAAAATAGGAAGCGGGAAGCTCTTGGGTAGGGAATTAATCAGGGGAGCTGCGTGGAGAGGGAGGTGATGGCTGGCCTCGGGTGGGCTGATGGAGGATGGACAGGATGTGTCCTTTCACTTTGCCTTCTGCACTGGTTTGAGTCCCTGTTTGTGCTCCAAGCCGTGACCTTTGTGAAAAGCTCCTTCCCTGAGCACCTTGCCCAGCCTGCAGAACACCACGAACCCACTGCACCGGGGTTCCAACCAGAGCATCGCCCTGTGGTGAGGTTGAATTGTAGGAGAGAAGCTTTGGATTGAATATTAGGAAGAAATTCCTTACTGTGAGGGTGGGGATGACCTGGCACAGGTTGCCCAGAGAAGCTGTGGCTGTCCCTGGATCCCTGGAAGTGTCCAAGGCCAGGTTGGATGGGGCTCTGAGCAACCTGGGATAGTTGAAGGTGTCCCTGCCCACAGCAGGAGATTGGAACTGGATGATCTTTAGGAGGTGCCTTCCAACCCATCCACTCTATGATTGTATGATTAGTGGTGGTGCACAGCTCAAAATTGTGTCTGTAACTGCTATTGCAAGGAGCCGTGGTGGCACAGACCAGCACACCTTTCCTTTTACCTTTTGGGTGGCTTTTCACATCCCAGCAGCTCCTGAGCAGAGAACTCCCACACCAGCCCCATCCAGGAGCACCCACCGTGGCACTTCCAGCCTCCCACACGCCACTCGCTTAGGGCCAAACGAGCCCATCCGGATAATTAGCAATGAGGGAAAGTTCTCTCCGCGCCGGGGCTGTCCCCATCCCAGACACACCATATCACAGGCACAGTCATGGGATACACATATCCGGACATGAAGTCATGTTTTTGCAGTGCACTCATTTCCTCCGGGCTCTTTGGCCACTGCGCTCACGGATGCGCCTGTGGAGGGCTCGCTCTGTCCCCCTGTGGGTCCACCCCGCTCCCACCACCAAAGGTTTGGGTTTTCTGAGAGAGAGAGGAAATGCAGACCAAAGCTTTAGACTCACTGCAGCCAGTTCTCCCCAAAATGCCCTGGTAGCTGCTGTATCGCTCTCGTTTTCCCTAAAATGACCAGTTGGTGACGGTCCAAAAAGTGAAATCAAAGAAGTGACCTTCTTGTGCCAAAAGGCAGCCCAGGAAGGTCAGGGACAGGTAGTTTATTTTCTGCCTTTTGGAAAACAGGGTGAGGGACTCTGGCTGAAATTCAAGTGAACTCTGTTTTGGGAAGGATCTCCTGCGTGTAAGGGGAGCGATAACTTGGAGGAATCTCCTCTCTCATGGCATGTGTTAAATCCTTTTATCGCCATGAAGGGGTCACTTTGTCTCCTGCAAAAGGACTTACTGCATCTTTTGTGAGTGATTTTCATGCTGAAGGGGCACCGAACATAATCCTGTCCTGTCTGGTTGTTCTCACCACCAGTCCGTGGTTACAGGGCTTTTCTCCTCCTTCAACTAAATCCTTTCTGCTTCTGCTGTCGAGGGCAGTCGTCAGGCAATGCTGGCCACCAGCCCAGGCAAACAGGGGCTTGTTACCAATTATTACCCCTGGGTCCACTGGCAGAACTTGGCACAGGTGGCCAGTGAAGGGGGAAGAGATAAAATCCCCATTCTCTGGCATTTGAAAGGGATGCAGTACGTGTAGAAGGAAACTCCTGGGATTGTTGTGCTCTCACTGCTTGTTCTGTATCTGCTTCTGCTTTGGAATTCGGTTTGCAGGGAGTTTGCCTAAGCCAGATCTTCTGTGGGTGGTGAACCTGCAAGACAGCAAAAAAAAAAAATGCAATTTTTCAAACTGAAATACGTTTTTCTCCCAGTGCTGCAGTGAGACAGAGTCCCTGGGCAAACAACTAATGCTAAGCACAGAGCAGTGAAACTGCAGAAGGGCACTGAGCCCTGGGACTGCTGCACCACTTGGCTCCCTGTGCAGCAGCAGTGAGAAAACAGATGAATTTAATGCAGGGGGAGAGAAAAGGTAAATTTTGCTGACAGAAGGGCGCCCAAAAACCTGCAGCACACGTGTGGGGATGGACACAGGTGGGAGGAGGATTTCACCCACTCATATCTCTTGCTGGCATGTTGTGGGTCCAGCCCACAGCGCTGCACATTTGCTTGGAGTGTCAAGTTTGCAATCTGCCTGGGTTTCCCCTTCCTGTGGCCTTTTCCATGACTGCTGTTCTCCACAGCTGCTGCATTCCAGCCAGCTACAATCCTTCTTTAATAGTCTGCTTTGAGGCAAGCAAGCTGTGGAGGCAAAAAGGGGGAAAGGGGGAATTTGGAAGCAGCTCAGCTGAGCCAGGGTGGAGGTCAGTAAAGAAAAATCACCTTTAGATCGAGTTTGGGATGGGAGATATTTTGCAAAAGGTTTTCAAGTGGTCCCATCCAGCTTGATAGAGCAAGAGCAGGTTTGTGTGACCACTTGCCAAAGAGATACAGGTCATTACCCACCAGAGGAGAGTGATTTCTACCTCTGTCATGCTAAGCTCTTCCCGAGTTCAGCCAGGTCCAGGTAGAAGGATGCAGAGTGTCCCACTTGCCCATGTGGTTGGCACCCACTGAATCCATCCATTCATCCATCCCTCCCTCCCTCCCTCCCTCC
>JAWWTY010000037.1:2210321-2222943 GCA_035222235.1 Margarornis squamiger
GAGTGTCCCACTTGCCCATGTGGTTGGCACCCACTGAATCCATCCATTCATCCATCCCTCCCTCCCTCCCTCCCTCCATCCATCCATCCATCCATCCATCCATCCCCCTCTCTGGTGGCTCACCACTTCCAAGCAGGAGTGTGCTGACTCCTGAAGTTGCTTAAAGCCCACTTAAATCACTGGGCTGGCTTAATGAAGAAGAATAAATTGATCTTTTAACATGTCTTGACCTTAGCGAAGAGGAACACTAGGAGTGGACGCAGAGATACAGAAGGATAAAACACTACCAAGTTTTGTGGGCATCAACTTGAGTCTTGGTTCTTCCCCCAGTTATTTTTTTGGGCTGTGTCACCCTGTGTGCCTCAAAAGAGGTCCTGCCACCACCCTAGCCAGGGAAAACCTGTAGAATCCCACCAGATTATTCCATCAGCAGAACGACACCTGGCTTTGGGCTTTTGCTTCCATTTTTTCGTTTAAAGTGGTAAAAAACTACCTGTAGCTTCTCAGGGAAGTGCTGAGGCAGGGATCCTGGTTTCTTGGATCACAGGGAACCAGCTGGCCATCAGGGCTGGCCCATGGCCAAAGCATGGTCCTTTTTTTGTGGGCAGGGTTGAATGGAATTGTCTTTCTGACCTCCCTTTGGTGCCTGGACTTTCTGCCTCTCTGGGATGGGGCCGTGGGACGAAGAGGAAGCAAGAGCAGTGGGTGATTTCCTCCTTCCTTCCAACCCTTTCTTTATTTGCATCTCTTTTGTATTGTTTCTACCTGTGGGGGATTTTGTTCTTTACCTCTTTTGTTGCCAAACCCCCTGTGAAGTTTTACACCCTATTTTTGGGGCAGACCCATTTTGTGGCTCACTGGATGCCTGGTGTCCCTCTAGCTTGGTGCAACCATCACTGAGGGTTCAGATTCAAGCCACACAAGTTGATAATACAACCAAGGAGGTGAGTAGGTCAAAACTCCCTCCTATCTCTGGCACCTGGGGTTTGTCTGTCAGGTCCCTGTGCCCGTGTTTTGCTTCCTTACCTTTCCTTCTGCTGCAGACAGTGGTTGGCCTATAGGAAATATGACTTATCTCCACAAAAGCTTTTTTCCTGCAGATATAATGGAAATGTTTTCTCGCGAGCCAAGTGTTTCCTAAAATAATTCGTGCTGCTAGTTTGCGTTGAATTCACATCTTAATGGTGTTGCCAGGAATGGGAATGGCTGCTCCCAGTGTCTGGTGGGGAAATGGGAATAGGACAAGTGTTTCAGAAGGAGGTCTGCACTTTTACATGGGCATGGAGTGACAGGACAAGGGGGAATGCCTTTAAATTGAGAGAGGATTAGATGAGGTACTAGGAAGAAATTCTCCCCTGTGAGGGTGGGCAGGCCCTGGCACAGGTTGCCCAGAGAGGCTGTGGCTGCCCCTGAATCCCTAGAAGTGTTGAAGACCAGGCTGGACAGGGCTTGGAGCAATCTGGTCTAATGAAAGGTGTCCCTGTCCATGGCAGGGAGGTTGGAACTGGATGATCTTTAAGGTTCCTCTCATCCCAAACCATTCTGTTATTCTATGATTCCCCTGAAATGGTCAGGCAGATGATCATTGTAGGTCCCTTCCAACTGAAACATTCTATTCTATTCTATTCTATTCTATTCTATTCTATTCTATTCTATTCTATTCTAATTTTCTATTCTATTCTACTCTACTCTACTCTACTCTATTCCATTCCATCCCATCCCATCCCATCCCATCCCATCCCATCCCATCCCATCCCATCCCATTTTCATTCCATTCCATTCCCTGTTTGCATGCCTATGCAAAGCCCAGCCTCTGCCTCCTCCAAACCCACCCTGTCCCCATGCAGCACCCATGGCACCTCAAACCTGTCACAGCCTCCCCATCCCAAATCCCACTCCACCAAGTCCTGACATTGTGGGGTTAAATTTTCCCATCGGAAACTTGGGCTTCCATCAGCTCTTTGACACACAACCAGTGCAGGCTCTGTGAGAGCAAATACTTTGCACAGAGGAACGAAGGAGGTCTCTGGAGAGCAGCAGTAGCCTAAAAATCAAGTCTGGGAAGTGTGACTCCTGTTTGGGAGGGTTGGGAAATAATATACAAGTGCTTCATGGAGAAAAAATAATAGCACTCTTCTGCACAGTCACCAAATGGAAGAACCACCCCCACCCCCCTCCCCAGTCAGGTTGTTGCCTTGACTCCAGACAGATCCGTGGATAAAGTGGCTCAACACAGCCTGAGGTTCCTGAAAGGTGAAAAATTGGTCAGACCTTTCCTGGGGTGAATTTGAACAAGAGCCCAGAGCTGGTGGTTACCACGTGGAGAAATTATCTCTGTGGCAGTTGGTGGAGCTCCTGCACTGACCACAAACACAAAAATAGACCCAGGTTTTTATACTGGTCTGGTAGTGAAAGTACCACATTTTAGAGTTGTCGGATGGTGCAGAGCTCTCTGCTGTCACAGAGTTCTCTCTTGTTAGGCAAGCTGTCCTTCAGCTGGATCCCTCGCTGAGAAACAGCTTCATCATTTCATAATTCAAAGGGTTCTTCACAAACCAAGCACTGATCTCCTTATGTATGATAATCTGACATAATTGGTTGATAATCTTAGAGATCTTTCCCAGCCTTAATGGGTCTATGGTTCTCTAAGTGTCACCTTATTTATTGGAGGCTCCTCACCCCTTCAGGGATGTGTTGGACAAACACGCTCAGCACATCCCTTGATGGCCCCTTAATAAAGGCTGGATCTACTTTATCTTGGGAATCACTCGCAGGGCTTTGCATAGAAGCTGGTGGACCTCCCATGTGAGGGAGACCTGCCTTCTGGGAACCAGCAGGTCTTGTCCTCCTGCTCACACTGTGAAGTCCTGTGAGTTTGACTTCATTTGTCATGGGGGTTCCTCAGGTTTCCTCCTCACACTGATACCAGAATGTGGAATTTGATACGAGTTTAGAGAGCACGAGGCAAGCCCTGAGTGAATGACTCATGGTTTATGGTCAGCGTTTATTTCTACAAACACTTGTTCTGGGTGGAGAGCAAGGGCAGTTTCCTCAGTTCACAGTTTATCTTGGCGTTTTTACTTTTCCCCAGGTGTCAGCTCTCAGGATGATACAGCTCCTGATAGCCCAGAAAAAATTTCCACGACCACTGTGACTGCCACGACCATCAAAACCACAGAGACCAGCAAGACGCAAGGGACCAGTCCTGCAAGCAGTCCAGAAGACAAGTCATCCACCTCGAAGTCATCTACCACAGGCCAAATGACCACCTCAGCAGTCATGCCAGGAATATCTTCACCCTCTGTCAAATCAACCCCTTCTGCTCAAGGCCCCACTCCTACAAACAGTCCAGGAGCCACCCCATCCACCCATGCATCGCCAACCACCACAGGGCAAGGGGCCACCACCAAAAACAACCTGGGAAACGCATCACCTGCCCCCACCACATCACTCCACACGTCTCAGCAGGTCAGCTCTGCAGCATCCACAGCTAAAGCTTCTACCACCTCCCCTGCTGCCCAGGACCAGGCTAATCCTCCAGGCAGTTTGGGAAGTTTGGAGACCACCACTAGTGCAAACCCTGTCCACACTAATGACAGCAGCCTGCCAGCTGCCTCAGGAGGTTTAGGGGCTTCTACCACACCTGCTCAGGGGTCAGAACCTCAGGGAAGCCAACCTCTGGATCATTTGACCACTACCACTGTGAGCTCTGGAGTCCTGAGCAGCAGCCCTGCCCCTGGCGCCAAGGACTTGGGTGTCCCTTCTTCCACACCTTCTGCCAAGCAGCCTCATTCTTCTTCCAGTTCTCCAGTCCAGGATCTGGCCTCTTCCACCGGTCATGGAAGCACCAACACTACTGTTACCCCTTTAAATGGATCTCTGCCCCTCCCCACCAGTAAAACATCTCAGACTTCACCACCTGGCAGCATCCACAAGACCCCAGAGGTGGCCATCACGACGACTGCTGCAGCAGGTACCAGAAGATGAGAACCTTGATTTCTTGTGCTGGTTTTTCTCTCTTCTGTGTTTTTTCCCTTTGTCTCTCCAGAACACCTGTCATTATGGGGTGTCATCACCTTGTCTCATTTTAGGACTTCCCAGCACAGTTGTCCCTGTGACATCCATGTGTTTAGGTCCCTGTTGTCATCAGTAGAGATGGAGTCAATGCAGTTGGTGAAATTCAAGGCAAGGATCAAGTGCTGACATTGGCTTTTGGAGGGACTAAACAGTGCCCAAGGCACCATCAACTGCAGTGACTCGATCTTCAGTGACAGCAAACAGGAGCCAGCAGCGATGAGTTCGGGGTGGGGACTGACACTGGTGGACCAGTGTGACAGCACCCGGAACGTTGGCTGTGGGAGATCCCTAGTACAGCTGACGGCTTAGTGAGGGCTGTCTGGGCATGCACAGCAAATGAGCTTTAGATGACTAAGGAGATTTTGTGGCTAAACTCTGAGTCTACAGCCTCTAAAAGAGTCTGAGCACTCGGGTAGGATGTTCATCACGGCTGCGGGAGGGGTTTGGCTGCTGACTTCTGTCTCAGCCGCTTTAGAAGTGTCCAGGTGGTGTTCAGGATCTTGCTGAACACCATCATTAGGTTTTCTCTAGACCTCTGGAGCTTTACAGGGTCATGTTAGTTCCAAGTGTCCCAGTGAGGCACAGTTTAGTGTCCCCCTTGTCATTTCATCTGGTGGCACTCGCAGGGAGGTCGTCACCCTGTGGGACCGTGAGGGCTCCACGGAGCCTTCCAGACTTGGCTGGGATTGTGGGTTCCGCTCACATCTGGCTCTGAATAAAAGCTGTGATGACACTGAAGCCCTTCATTATGTTCCCCTGGAAAAGGTTGTTCTTGACCCAATTTCCAGTTACCTGGAATACAGAAGCTACTCAAAAACCATCTCCGTCCCCCTCAGCCTTCCAGCTGTCGGCATCACTGAATGGGATAAGGTCTTAATGCAAGACCATCTTCACTGGCTTCATCCAGGTCATGTTTTGAGCATTTTGGCAGGCATGAAGATGAGAATTGGGTATTATCATGAAGGATATTTCTTTTCCCTCCTGCTCCACAGGACTGCTCTCCATTAAAGGATGATATATGCAAGTATGTTAATTCAAATTTGGCCTCAAGCATTAAGCCTGAAGAAGAGGTCTAAAAAACCCCTTATATTTAATAACTAGGTGAGGGAATGCAAGAGAAACAGATGGCTTTGGAATTAATTCTCTCTGGGAACCTTCAGAATGTGTCTGGGAGAGAAATATCCCTCATCTTTTCTGTGGAAGAGCCAGGAGTCCCAAAAGCAAACAGGCTACAAACATCCCGTGGCATTTTATTTCTCTTTGTCACCATTTAAGGATCAATTAGGAACCCAGGGATGAAGATGCACGTCTTCAAAGGGAACTGGGAAGGCAGGAGGCTGCCACGCTCCTTGCACTGCTCCCACTGCACAAATCATTCTAAGATGCTACAGACCTTTGCAAAATCACCTGAGGTGATCTCAGGTATCTGAGACACCTGCATGGGGCTGGTAGACGTGGGGCTTGTGCCCTCCTGGAGCAGCAGGCCAGGCAGGACACCCCAGGCTGTCTCACACAGCACCAGGCACTACTTCTGAGCATGTCACCCTGGACTTCTTCCATGGAGGTGCAGTCAGCAGAGGTTATGGCACTTCATGCCCTCCCGATGCAGGTGCTTGGGAGATCCTGGCTATCCAGGTCTGTCTCTGTTGAGGAAACTTTCGTGGAAATAGTGCCAAATAAAATTAAATGAGGGTCATTCCGTACTTTTTTATGAAGTGATTAGCTAGCTCTCCACTCACAGCCAGCATAGCCTTTGGGTTCAGCTCTCCAGAACACTCTGATGGGTTTCAGCAGCAGAAAATAAAATCAGTAATGACATTCTTACCGCATCAAAGTTAATCTAAAAAAAGAAATAAATTAAAAGAAGCAACCCAAAGCCTCTCCAAGCTTTGGTACAATGAGCTTCGAGGCAGGGCTAGAGCTGAAAACTTATTTTCAGCTGAGCACTAACAGAGCTGTGTCATTCGTGTCCTCTGTTCTGTAACAGTGTCTCTCTGCTTGTTTTTTGGTGCATGTAGAGGACTCAGGCCCGAGAAGCCACGATGCTGGACCTACATCAGCCAAACCCAGCAGTGCCTCCCAGAGCCCTGGCAGTGCCCAGCCACCCCCTCCAGCCCCAGGGGACCAGGCAGTGCCCAGCAGTCCTGGCCACCAGCACCTGAACACTTCTTTCCACAATGAGGTAATGACACCTGTGGGAAGGTGGCCACTCCACAGCGGTGTGAAGGGAACGTGTGGGTGAAGTCTGCAGCCCTTCTCGCCGTGTTTGCCCCAGGGAGACCTACCTTGGGAAAACACAAGGCAGCAAAATAATTCCAGGTTATAGAATTACAGAACTGTTTGGGTTGGGAAGGACCTTTAAAGTTCGTTTAGTCCCATCCTTTTCTCTGAAGAGACAAGGAGGATGGAGGTGAAGGAGAACAGAGCTGGGGAAGGGTCTGGAGCACAGGTCTGATGAGGAACAGCTTAGGGAAGTGGGGGAGCTCACAGTGGAGAAGAGGGGGCTCAGGGGGGACCTTCTGGCTCTCTACAACTCCCTAACAGGAGGTTTTACTGATGTGGGGGTTGGTCTCTTTTCCCAGGTAATAAGCGACAGGATGAGAGGAAACAGCCTCAAGTTGTGTTAGGGGAGGTTTAGATTGGATATTAGGGGAAAAAATCCTCACTGAAAGGGTCGTCAGGCTTTGGAACATCCAGTCCAGGGCAGTGGTGAAGTCCCCATCCCTGCAGGGATTTAAAAGCCGTGTGGATGTGGCACTTGGGGACATGGGTTAGGGGTGGCTTTGGCAGTGCAGGGGGAATGCTT
This sequence comes from Margarornis squamiger, assembly GCA_035222235.1. Lineage (NCBI taxonomy): Eukaryota > Metazoa > Chordata > Aves > Passeriformes > Furnariidae > Margarornis > Margarornis squamiger. The sequence goes on from JAWWTY010000037.1 coordinate 2,217,205, forward strand.
GGACTTGATAATCTTGGAGGTCTTTCCCAACCTAAATGATTCAGTGATTCTGAGGTTACAGTCTGGGTGTTGAGCAGGGAAGAAGTGAAATTTGGGAAGGAGGGAAGCATTATGGAGAGCAGAAACTGCCTTGATGTGGACTTGGACTTGCTGAGAGGACAAAGACCACAACTCAGCATAAACAGCACATGGATGATACCAGCAGAAAATGGTTTGGGAGCACAGGGGGTCTCAAAACACAGATCAGGATAACCAAAGTGCTGGGAAGGTGGGAAGGGGATCCTGTTTCTAGATGACCATTTTTTGCAGGGCTGGACTGCATCACTGCCTGATGGCTGGATCTTCCTATCCCCATGCCAATTCCTGCTTTATTCCATGCTGCAAATCCTAAGCCTGGTTTGGGAAGGCACAGACAACCATGTCAGCTATCTGTGAAAACCTTTTCCACACATAAAGGGCTGAGTGAAAGGCTCCTGGGCATGTCTCGTGTCCATAAAACAGACCAGAGCTTTTGTTGGGATGTCTCCTGGCTTGGGGGCATCTAAATCAGTGACCAGCTGTCCTTCCAACCTTGCTCAACCGTTGAGAGTTGCTTTTCTTCTGTCTTTCCAGGTCATCTGTAAAGATGCAAAAGGTCCACCTGCAGAGGAGCAAACTAACTGGCGCACCATGTACCTGAAAGAAGCCAAAACTTGTGTAAGTACCACCTTTTTTGGACTTCCGTGGAGGATTAGCAGCTGGGTTGTGGTTGGAGATCAGCTGCTGCTCTGAGCACGTGAGAAAATGCTCAGAAATGAGGGTAATTTCATCAAAATGAGATGCAACCAATGCAAAATGGTGAATGCAAATCCACACCCAGCTGTGTCACCCAGTGGGGGATATGGCAGGAGGAGAAGGGGTCCGTGTGGTCTTCCTCAAGTTGAAGGACCAGCTGAGCCCACACAGGTCTTAAAAAAGTTAAAGGGGAAATTTAAAAGGGGATATTTGTCCCAGTGCAAATGCAAACAGGAGGACTTTTTGCCTTGCTTGAGTGGCTGAAGTTTTGTTCCAAAACCCAAGAAAGAAATGTGTTCCTCCAGACTTGGTGAGATCTTGCAACCTCACACTGGGGTAGGGTGGCATCTGACTGCAGAGCAACTGGGAGGCACTGGGAGGCAAACTGGAACCTGGAGCCTGGGACTCACTGTGCTCCCTGATGCTCTATCAGCTCTCACAGAACGCTGAAGTGAGAGCAAAAAACTCCATTTCATTTGTTTTGGACCCTGGACAAGACCAGGGAGATGCAATATATTGGTAACTTCTAAATAGGCTGAGGTTTTAAGTGGCTGATAAAGGGGAAGAGACACCATCATATGGTTGGTGAGGTCTGGACAGAGTGGTGGTGTTGATCTGAGCTATGGGTAGGGCTCAGAGGTGGGGTTTGGCATTATAATGCCCTGGTTTCTGACAGTGTAAGCACCAGGAAATTGGCACTTCAGGGACCTTCTCACAGCCTGTGCCATGGGCAGGCAATCCCAGGTTGCTCCAAACCCTGTCTAACCTGGCCTTGGACACTTCCAGGGATGAGGAAGCCACAGCTTTTCTGGGCAATCTGTGGCAGGGCCTCACCACCCTCACAATCAAGAATTTTTTCCTAATATCTAAATCTCTCTTAATTTAAAACCATTCCCCCTAGTCCTATCACTCTCTGTCCTAAGTCTTCACCAAGTGAAGCCACACTTTGTTCAAAAAACCCCTTGAGACACAGGCTGAGACGAGCACAATCATTCCTGCTGACCACAGCAGCTCTTGAAATTGCTCGTGTCTTGGTGGTGGCCCTGCCTGGCAGCCCTGGAGAGGGCTTGGACCTGCTGATAGTGCCCCTGGAGGAGGGGAAGGACCTTTCTGCTTCCATCTCATGGTCATCACCTTCCTGCTTCGGCTGCTGCTGGCTCTTAAGTGCTCCTTGCCCACACACCTGCAGAAGTGATGTTCTCAGCTGAGGATGACTCCAACGAGGGACCTCCAGGACAGTCTCTCCTGAGACCACCCCTTTCCCTGTGCAGTGTCTGGACATGGCTGCAGCTTCATGCTGGGAAAACTTCTCATCAAACTTTATACTGAATATAGAAAAATATTTAATCAGATTTTAGAGCCTGAAAGCACAATGGTGTTAAATGTTGCCCTCTTCCTCGTGGGCACAGCTGTGGGGCCATTGTCCTTCCCATGGCTTTGCTGGAGGTTTTTTGGTGAGTTAGGGTGTGGGCAGACATCCCAGCTTGGCCTCATCCATCACTCCTCTGTGTCCACTCCACTGGGCACTGGAGTGTTGGAGATGGTGAGCAGTGAGTCTGCAGCCCCATTTCCCTTTGATTCCTCTGGGTGTAATAATGAGCCCAATCACTGTTAGTACAAAACACCAATTATGCCTCCAGACAGGCACAGAAAGGCTCCAAGGGCTCATCCCCCCATGGCATCGCCCTCCTCGGCTGCCAAACCACCTCCCACCCCACTCCCCCTCAACTTTCCACTCGTATTCCTGAAAACTGTGACGAGTTTTCTGCCTCCCAAGCGGAGCAGATAACAGAGAAATGGCACTATCTGGCTTCCCTGCTTTGTAGGCCTGGTAAACACGTCTCCAGCCAAATCCTGACAGCAAAGTGAAAAAATCCTTTGCGTTTCACAGCCCGTGGGAAAACAGGAAAGTGTGTGCTATAAGAAGTGTTCCAGAAGTGGCTGCAATCCTGGTCTGCAAAGAACGAGCCAGAGTTGGGACGGCATTGTGCTAAAAACTCAGATCCAGCAAGAAGCCAGGGGAGCATCAAGGGCCAGTGTGGGGGGACATGTCCAGATCACACATGGCAAGGCAGAGGGCACTGTGCAGCCACCCAGCCCATGGCTGGGCTCGTGGGGCAGCAACATTGGTGCAGAGATCCCAGCAAGGAGTTGGGATTGAACCCAGGAGTTGCAGACATCTCACCCCATCACACCCCCGTTTCTCCAGTAAATTTAAAAATTAAAAAAAGAGAGAAGGAACTCAAACTTTAAATCCTAGGAAAAAAAGGCAAATGTACAGTTGGTATGACTTTGTGGACTGAAGATATTTTATGGGCTCGTCAGTTTCCCTTTATCCATCTTCATGTGATGCTTTGAACCAGTGATGAACAGTTTTGCCCATATTCCCCCACCCCCTCCTCCTCCTTCCTTTGATTACAGCAGGATCCTAATGAGGTTTTTAATAAGACTTATTAGCTCGATGCCTCACATTCCATAGCGTGACTTTTACCAAGGTCCGTGTCACAAGTGTATTTCCAGTTGGGTTTTCCTTGGCTGCCTGGGCTGCTCCCTCCTTGGAAGGGATGGATGCATGGATGGGGGATGGATGCATGGATGAGGGGTGGATGCATGGATGAGGGATGGATGCATGGATGAGGGGTGGATGCATGGATGAGGGATGGATGCATGGATGAGGGATGGATGCATGGACGAGGGGTGGATGCATGGATGAGGGGTGGATGCATGGATGAGGGATGGATGCATGGATGAGGGATGGATGCATGGACGAGGGATGGATGCATGGACGAGGGATGGCTGCATGGATGAGCAGATGGCTGCTCTGCTCCTCAATCCCAACCCCAAAATGAGTCAGGTGAAGCAAGAGGGTATGATGTCAGAGGTGATTGGTGTAGCCTGAGCTGTGGTTGAGCCACACGACCTGTGGCCACCTCCCAGGGAGTCCCTGTTGCTCCTCCATGTGTCTGTGGATGCTGGAGGGGTACCAGAACCTGCTGCAGTGGGGGATGCAAAAGCAACAGCAGGAGCACCTGCCCTGCCCTGTGGGAATCTCTGTGTGACACCCACCAGTCTGGGGACAGCAGGACATTCCCCGGAGCAGGTGGAGGGACCCCCTCTCCGAGCAGGGCCGTGGTCCCCTCGTCCCGTCCAGCTGGCGGGGGTGGTTTGTTGACTCAAGTGCTGTTACCTCATTCGGGGATGTTGGTTTTAGGTCCCCGCCAGTGTGGGAACCGGATTCGAGCTGCCCGGCAGCGCCTCTCAACTCCGGCCAAGGAATGCGAGCGGCTCCGGCCGTGGAGCAGAGAGCCTGCCAGGGCATCCCTGCCGGCTCAGCAGCCTCTCCCTGCACCTCTCCCTGCCCCTGGAAAGGGTCAGACCCTCCAGTTCAGCCTCAGAAAGGGCTTAGGCACCGCTCACCAGCTGGTAGTGGAGGGGTTTCGGTGCTCAGCTGGTTTTTAGCCTCGCATCCCATCTCCCTTCCCACCCAAGGAAAAAAGCATTTTAAAAGCCTTTTTGCCCCCCACAGGGTGGTAGGGAGAGAACTAGGTTATTGAGGGTTGGGGGAAGGCAGAGCTGCAGGAAAACGTGGGGAAGGAGGATGCAGGGAGGCAGCAGAAAGTGCTGCACAGCCAGGGATTGATAAACCACAGGACATTCCAAGCGTTGGAGCACAACCCAGCGTCCAGACCTGATAAAACCACCGCCACGACCAAGCCACAGCCCCCTCCTCCCTGTCCTGCTGGGAACCAGCTTTTTTGGGGATGCCACCTCTCCAGAGCCTTGCCTTGCTGCCTTGGGGGCAGATTTCCCCGGGAATGCACTTGGGATGGTACAATTCCCAAGAGACCTGGGGGAGGTTTCTCCAGGTGCAAAGTGAAAGGACATTCAGGGGCCAGCAGAGCCTCACGGTGCTGAGCTTACCCTTGCACTGTATCCCAGACCAGCCCTCCGCCCCGGCAAGTGCATCCTGTCTCCACGCTGCTTCCCAAATATTTAGATAAGATGGAGTGAGATTAGGTGCCTTCCTCAGCCAGGCAGCTCCCATCCTTGTGGTGCAGGAAATGGGATGCTGCTGGCCACTGGTGTGAGCAGAACCTGGCACGGGAAGGTTTGGGGTGATGGAGCTGGCAGGAACAGAGCCTTTCCCATCCAGGCACCCCCTTTCAGCATGGATTGAGGACTTCTACACACAGGCAAGACCTTGTGCATGAGCATCTGTGCACGAGGGAGCTGTACATGCAGCATTTTTCATATGGCACCTGTGAAAACCAAGTCTGTGTATGGAATCATAGGATCATTAAGGTTGGAAAAGCCCTCTGAGATCACTGAATCCAACCATTAACCCAGCACTGTCAAACCCACCACTAAATCTTGTCCCTCAGTGCCACACCCACACTTTGGGATCTGTGCATGCAGGAGGGTGATTGTCTCTACCGTAGTGAGCTCCCAGCTGCTACGAAGCACTGAGCAGCCTCGAGAAGCCTCAGGAGTATCTCAGAGGGAACATGGGCTCCACCCACCCCTCTACCACCCCTCCAGCACTGACCAGGGATGCTCCAGTTTGCCCAGAGAAGCTGTGGACACTTCCATTCCTGGAAGTGTCCAAGGCCAGGTTGAATGGGACTTGGAGCAACCTGGTCTAGTGGAAAGTGTCCCTGCCCATGGGAGGGGGGTGGAACAAAATGATTTTTTAAGGTCCCTTCCAACCCAAACCATTCTGTCATCCATTCCATGATTCTATCCAACAGCAAAACACTGTCCCTTGCTCTTCCCAACAGAGCAGTCGGGAGGCTCTAGGGAGGACACCCCCATGTTGGTGGGGACTGAGGGTAGAAATGCAGGTTGTAGAAAGGCTGAAGATGCCTGTGGGGGAACAGTGGGGCTGCACATGCCTGTGGGGGAACAGTGGGGCTGCACAGCCCTGCCCTGCTCCCACTGTGGCCCCTCAGCTCCCCCGCCCTGCTT
>JAWWTY010000037.1:2223043-2263157 GCA_035222235.1 Margarornis squamiger
ATGCCTGTGGGGGAACAGTGGGGCTGCACAGCCCTGCCCTGCTCCCACTGTGGCCCCTCAGCTCCCCCGCCCTGCTTCCCTCAGGGACCTGCTATTCCTGTAACGCCGAAAGCTGCGGCTCACAGATAAGGCTGGTGCAGGGCCCTGGTGAGGAACGGCAGCCAAGAGCTCGGCGTCTTGTAAAGAAACTCCTTTTAAACTTTTCCTGTTCCCTGGGAGGGCCGGCGGCAGCCGGGCAGTGCAGAGGGATGAGGGAAGATCACACAATCCCAGGGTGAATTGGGTTGGAAAAGACCTCTGAGACAACTAAATCCAACCTGTGACCCAACACCACCAAGTCAACTGGACCAAGGCACCGAGCGCCGCGTCCAGCCTTCCCTTGAAGGGGTCATTCTCGAAAGATGGGACATCTCCCATCCCTGGCTATGGGGCGAGGTGTTCCTGGGCAGTGCCTGGGTGGGGGGACAGTGCTGACCTTTGCTGTCACCACAGGCTGAGTGGAGGACGGCGAGTGCCAACATCTCCTTCTTTGAGAGCTTGTGCTCGACGGGCTGGCGTCCATTCAACGCCTCCAGGGAGACGTGCACGGTGACACTGGTGTCCCATGACCCCCAGCACTGGGGCGTGCAGGTGGTCCTGCATGGTGAGTATCATCCCACCCTCCTGCCCAGACTGGGACAGGGTGGGACTGGCTCTGGGGATGCAGATGGAGGCTTGGCAGAACCCTCAGGTCTACTGGAGCTTGGCCAAGGGGCTCTGTTCCTCAGGCTGTCCCATTTCATTGGCTCAGAAGAGGCACAATGACCCCAGAAATGAGCTTTTCTCTCCAAGGAATGCACCAGATCCCTCCCCAGTCCATGATGATTAAAGGTGGGGACCAGTCTCCTGGATGAAAAAATCCTCCCAAGTGGTTAAAATCCAGTGCCCAGTTCCAATCCTTCCCTAAGGGACCACAGAAAGATGTTCCTTGCCCACGTCACAGCCCTCTGGGGAAATCCAGCTCAGCCCTGGGATGGCCAAACATTGCTTTAGGACCAGGGTGCTGGGCAGGTGGAGACATCCTGCTGCCATGCCATGAAGGGGAGGAAGGCCTGAGCTCCATGCTCCTCTTCCTTGTCATCAGGGCAGGAGTTAGGTGGGGAGTCCAGCCTCCAGCACCTGACCTCAGGCAAGGCAGCTGGGCACTGGGGACTAATCCTGCACTGCTCTGGCATGGCCTGGAGGAGCTGCTTACAGACTCTGGTCTCGCTCATAAAGCACTCCCTGGAGATGCCCCCAACCCTCTGGGTCTGGGGGGTGGTGGGGACTAGGGGCTGTCTGCCTTCCAGAAGATCCTGGCTCCTTGTCTGGCTGTGAAGCACCTAGAAGGGTTGGTTTCAAGCCTACAAGGTTGGCTTCATCCACCTCCTCCAGAAAGGGGATCACCCCACTGACCAGGGGATAGTGCCCCCTGTTCCCCCCCACCTTGTGCTCATTGCAGGCTCTTTCTTCCCCCAGTTCCTTTGCACCCCGAACACATCCTGGAGGAGCAGGAGAGGAGGGACAAGTTGGAGGAGGTGAGTGGGTTTGTCACGGGTGGGAGTGGAAGGCTTAGGCAAAATGTATTAAAGAAGCCCTGCCCTTGAGCCACGAGGTACAGAAAGGACTCCCTGGCTTTCCAAAGCCCTTCTCAGAGAGGAGTCCCAATGTGGCTGAATCCAATCTTAGCCTGGAATTATGTCAACAGTTCAAATTTAAGGAATTACAGAGGTGTGATTGAACCACTTTGTCCCGTGGGTTTTAACGGTTGGCAAAATGAGGATATTTATTATTACAAATGATCAGACAAATGTCTGAATCAGAATTATTTACTACACAATATAAAAAGCTAAAAATCTTCTAGTAGAGCATAATATAGCACAAAGTAGTATAGGATAAGATAGGACAGTGCACTACACTGGAGCAAGTATTAAAGCAATTATAGTAAAGCTGGCAGAAAGGAAATAATTATTAAGTGGAGATTTGATGTAACTCACCCAGACAAGCACTCGTGGGGAGATCTCTTTCTCTCAACCTCGAGGAGTGTCCTTGGGGGGCGTCCCCAGCCAAGGGAGGAACCTCCACACACCCCAAGAAGGTTGTTGTCAGAAGAACCTGCCTGTATGAAAAGGGTCTGGACTTTTATAGTATAAAGTGATTGACTGGCAGTCACAGATTTGCAGGCCAGCAGACCAGCTTATCTGCCAAATCCTGATTCAAAAGCAGGACGTGTATTCCAAGTCTGGTGAATCAGGATGGTTTTAGCATATTTTAGCACCGAGACAGCATCCTGGCACCAGCACTTGAGCTTGTCCAATAGCCTGCACGATGGCTTGCAGAGGATGCATTCTCTGGCTGGGTTTTAGATCTTACCAGGGTGGGCCCATCCTGCCACAGGGTCTCTGGTCACCTCACAGCTCCCTTGCAGATGTGCCCCTGAGGAGGGTGGCTCAGTAGCCTGACCTGTCCCTTCTGTGGCAGCTCGGCATCGGCATCGCCAACGTCACCAGTGACAAAACAGACAAGGACATGATAATCAACGACGAGTTCAGCACCCCCCTGATCATCACCATCGTCACCCTGGCCGGCTCCCTGCTGCTCATCGCCGCCATCTACGGCTGCTGCCACCAGCGCTTCTCCCAGAAGAAGGACCAGGTGAGGTGGCAGGGGGTGGGACAGCTGTCCTGAGAGCTGGGCATCACCTTCAGGAGACTGAGGATCATCAGTGTTGCCGTCTCTGCTGGTGGAGACATCCTGGCTTGTCCAGCAGGCATCACCCTCACGTGTTGCTCTAGGGGTGGTTGTCCAAGTGCTGTGGGTGCTCCAGAGGGGCAGGAGCTGCTCCCTGGGGGTGAGAGCAGCCAGGGTGAAAAGCAAAAATGTGAGAGGCTGGTGATGGGGTACAATGACAGGCAGCACCCATCCCTGCTGCCACACCCAGGGCACAGGGCAGCTGAACAGCACCCTTGGGTCGCAGTTTCGACAAGAAAGGCTTTCTCCACCCAAAACCCCACGCCAAAACCATCTATACACCCCCCGAAATCTCTTGAAATACTTTTATGAGTAGTGAGCAGGGTTTGGTGCCCAAAATCACCCTGATGCCTTCCCAGGGGTGCCAGGGAGCCCGAGGCTGTGTGCAGGGTGGTAGGGAGCCAGGAGAACATCCACAGGAGGGCATCGACACTGCACAGCTCAGCCTTTGCAAGAGCTGGGCCAGGGCCAGATTTCAGAGCAGCAGCAGCAGGATTTAAGGAAGAACAGGCATGGAAAAAGAAAGTAATGTAATTTTTATCTCAGGAAGCAATTCTGGGTGATTTTAGTGCATCATCCACCTGCAAGGACTGGCCGTTCCCACACCCTGTGGCACCAGCACAGAGGTTTTCATTGGTCCCAGCTGCTCTTGCTGAGGATTCAGCTCCAGAACTGACAGAAACAGAAAGGGGAAAAAAACCAAAATCAAATTATGCAACCCTGCATCCTACCTCAGGTCATTTCCCCCCAAACCCACTCAAACCTTCCCAAGGGATCCCAAAACCTTTGCCCCACGGGGTTAAGGCAGCCTTTGCTTTGGATGTTTGCAGTACAAGGGAGACTAACACAGGAGGCAGGGAAGAGCAAACCAACACCAGCATCAGAGTTGTCTCTACTTACAAGGCTTGATTTTTTGGGCAGAAATGGGGGAGGATGCAAGACCTCTATGATGTTTGACCTGTGTTGTGGTCCCCTTTGGGGGTTTCATCATCCCTTGGATGAAAACTCCCCAGCGGGGGTGGAAAACATCCCAGCAGGGACAGGGAGCAGCATAACACTCTTGCCACATATTGCTGAGAAAAGAGACAGAAATAGGCTATTTTTAGGGATGGGAATGCATGTCCCTCAAATAACCCGGTGCACAGGAACAGGTACCAGTCCCAGCTGGATGTTCCAAAGGTAAATTCCCACCACACACAGGCTAAAGTAGCACAACCAAAGCAAGGCATGCGAGTTCCGAAAATCAAAACACGTTTCTCCTTCCTGCCTTTGTTTTTGGGTGGTTTATTTTATTTTCCTCCTGCTTCTTTTCCAAAAATGACTTGAAAGTTGTTTTTTTTTTATTTTTTATTTTTTTCTCCAACCCTCCCCTCCCTCCCTCCCTCCCTTCCCCCTCCGTTGTTTTACCTTGGAAATACCCAGCACATCCACCCTGATCTCCCCGGGTTTGATGATGGACATGTGGCCCTGATCTTTAATGTGAGTTCCAACACAGGGGTTGGAGGGGCGGGCGCCGCGTCCGTAACACCCCCAGCTCTCACCTCCGGCGCTTGGTAGGGCCCAGTAGCTTTTAACAGGACTAAAGCCTACTAAAGCCCAGCTTAAAGCCCCTTCCCCTTCCTGCACGGCCCGGGGGTGCCTTGCCATGGCGGGAGAAAGCGCTGCCTGAGCATCCATCCATCCATCCAGCCGGGGGTTGCACCAGCAATCCCACAGGGAAACAGCCCCTGGGAGAGCCCAGGTGTGTCCTCTGCTTTCCATCCCACCATCCCTGCCCACATTTCCCCTGCCAGGAGCAGCCCAGGGGATCCCCCAGCAGCGCCTTTGCAGCCCCTCTCCTAGCACCCTGCAGTTTTCCTTCTCCATCCCTTTCCTTCTCCATGCATTCCCTCCCACGCCTGTCTCCTGACATTTACTAGGAGCACTGTAATAGATCAAGCTGTAAATCGAAGCAGATTTTAACAGGGGTGCCTTACACTCCCCAAAAAGGCCTCACCAAGGATTGCAGTTCCTCACTGAATCGCTCTAGGGGAGGACAGGGATGAAGGAGTCCAGGTGGATGCAAAATTAGGATAGGCTGGGGGTCTGCCAGGAGATGAAGGGTTGACTCAGAGCCTGATTCACATCACAACAAAGGGCTAGGGTGATAAAGTGGCTGATTCCATCTTTCCCTGCTTGGTTTCCACAGAGAGCTCCAGGATGAGGAGGGATGATGCTTAGGGAGGGGCAAGAGCTGGCAGCTTCTGCAAGGTGGGAGCTACCCCTGGGTCAAGGAGGAGAATTATAATAAAAAGGGACACGGTGGGAGAAAGGAAGAGGGAAAGAGCAGAGTGGAGTTAGGGAGGCAGGAGTTGGGATGCAGGGTTGGGGTGAGGCAGCAATACTCAAGCTCTTCCCAAGGTCCTGGGTGAAACTGAAGCTGGCAGCTGCTCCTGGAGGTTTTCCACATGTCTCTGGCTGCTCTTTCTTCCCTCCCATCATTAGCAGAGTCTCTCTCTTGCCAGCTCCATGCTACCCCCTCGCTGCCCCCAGCCTCAACCTCACTGTGAAAGGCTCTCTATGTAGTTATATAAATCTCTCTGGGGCAGCTGTCACGGCTGGCTGGGAGGTGACAGCCCCGAGGTGACATGCACAGCATGGCCAAGGTGTTTTCCAGTGGGGTTTATGGGTTTTCTTTCCTCGTAGCAGCGCCTGACCGAGGAGCTGCAGACCATGGAGAATGGCTACCACGATAACCCCACTCTGGAGGTGATGGAGACCTCCTCCGAAATGCAGGAGAAGAAGGTGAATCTCAACGGTGAGCTGGGGGACAGCTGGATCGTTCCTCTCGACACCCTCATGAAGGAGGACCTGGAGGAAGAGGAGGACACGCATTTATAGGATGCAGAACACAATCAAGCAAAAAATGACCACCACTCCCCACAAAAAAAAAACCCCTTAAATCCCTACACACACGCACACACAGCTCCAAAAGAAAGCAAAATTCCCCCCCAAAAAAGCCAGAAAATTCCTTAATGAACTAATCATGGCCCCTTGTGCCACCACGTGGGTTGCAGGATGGAAGAGGAAAGGACACGAGAAGACACCTGTGGGGCACATCGACACAAGCCACTTTGGTGGCCACACAAAGACAAACATCCTCCATCCCCCACCCACCTACCACACCAGGCCTGGCCAGCCATGGGCAAACAGGGTGGCTTAGCTCCTGAGGAGCTGCTGGTGTCTCCTCCAAGCATGTCCTCTCCCATCCCATGTCCGACCACACCAACCACATCCTTCAGCTTCCGAGCGACTCAAAAATGAAGAGAAACAAAGCAAATAGGATGGGAGAGGGAGCACATCTGACAGCAAACCAGCACCTGGCAATTACAGCTCGAGAAGCCCTCTGGCCCACGCTGTTTAGTCATCACTCTGCCCTCCTGACACGCAGGTATCAAGTGGAAAAAGCTGGAACAGCCTGTTGTTTTTTAATCCAGTTTCCATCCTCTTCCCCAGAAACCGCCGGCTAAAACGCACAAGAGCCCCTCGCTGTGCCTTGGGCAAGTGGGTGCATCCAGGGCCAGTGGGATGGGAGGGATGCAGCAGTGCCAAATGATGCTCAGCCCTGCCACCCAGGGCTGTGGAGCAAATCCTGCACCCACTTGGAGACCAAGAGAGGAGCAGCAGCTTCTTGTATGGATGGGCTGAGACGGGGAGGGAGAGGGAAAGGAGTCATTCCTTGAGTTCATCCCTCTTAAGGAGGGTGCAGAGACCAAGAGCAATGCCCAGCATGATGTTGGGGGTTTTGTGGTGCAGGAGCCCAGCTTTGGTGCTGCATTTCCTTACAGAAAGGTCAGTTGCCTTCCAGGAATTATGGCCTTCATCCATCCTTCATGAGACCGTGGGTTATGAGCACCACCACAGTTTGTGATTTCCGTGCTCGTGTTTTCCCGTGTGAGCAGCAGAAGAGGTGGAGGAGCAGCAGAAACATGAACCAGGCAGCTTGGTGGTATCCAGGGCTTTCCAAGGGTACAGCCCTTGGTGTTTCCTCCCCTTGAGGTCTGTAAGCTCAGCCCACACTCTGAAGCTCTTCTTCAAAAGGCATTAAATTACAGAGACCTGCAAAGCAACTTCCAGCACGAGGCTGGGGCTGGGCTTTGTCCTGCAGCCCTTGGTTTGTCATCCAGGTCTCCCTTTGCTGAAGTCTGTAGAGGGGGAAGGAAAAACATGGCTGGACTGAGGGTGCTTCTGGTTTTCTGCTCCCTGTCACAGGAGTGATACCAAGCCAGTAAGTGGCTCTAAAAGGATGGGGAGAGTTCCACACCTTTGCTCTGGCTCTGGCAAAGCAGCTCAGCCCTGGCAGAGTCAGGGATCCATCCTCCAGCACACAGGGAAGAGAGGAGAGGACCAGAAGGCCACGTGGGTGAGCACATCTCCCAACAGGAGGATGGTGGTTGTCCCAAGCCCCCTGCAAACCAGAGGAGCTGCAGACAAGAGCAGTGCCCAAGCACAGCCCTCCCTCTCCCCTGCTTGCCGTGAACTCTGCACTCTTCTCGTGCACAACAGGGAGATTTCCTTCGGGAAAAGCAGAGCCAGGCAATGGGAAGCTTGGAGAAACCCAGGTGGAGTCGGTGCTCAGGAGCACTCAGGAAGGAGAGGGTCGGGGTGGTTCTCTCAGCCCCAGGACAGGCGTTGGCAGAAGATACAAGTGGCTCTTCCCCCTTCTGTCCTGCACCGAAGGGCAGAGTCTGAAGTGTTCAAGCCTTTCTATTTTTATATGTAAATATTCCTGCTATTCATTAGCAATGTATTCTGCACACTTCACTTACCTGTGCACTGCACTATGGGGAAGTCATTTTGGAGGGGAGGGGAAGTAAAAGAAAAGAAAAAGAAAAAAAAAAAAAGGAAAGCAAAAGCTAAAGGCCAGCCTGGTAGGGGATCAGAATTTGACACAAAGCAGGAAAACACCTCTCACCCAGGTAACCCTGCACCACGGCTTTGTCCCTGCTCTGGCAGCATCAAATTCAGCTCTTTCCTGGGGCCTCAAGGCTCAGAGAACCGGTCTTGGCATCCAGAATTCCTTCCATGAGTGTCCTGGCTTCCCAGTTGCCCTGACAGGTGAGCAGCAGGTCGGTGACCTCACGGTTCTGTCCTTCCCAGAAAATAAATGCAGCAGCAGCAGCGATGCCGTGGCTGCAGGGCTGGTGTCCCACGAGGACACCCCTGGCAGAGCATCTCCAGGCAGTCTAAAGATGTGCCTAAAGATTCCCCCTTCCCAGCAAAGAGATGCCAAAGTGCTTTAATGAATCAGGTCCAAAGACTTTGCAAGAGAACCCTACAAAGGCTTGAGATGAAGTAACCTTAAATCTTCCCGAGCAGAGACCAGTGAAGATATTAACTGCTCAGCAAGTGCTTATAGTGATTTATATTTGAATAGGAATTGTACATTTATTTATTTTTCCAGACACCATATTTTTAAACCACTAATATTTTATAGTAGATTTTCCTTCCCCTATTTAAAGAACTATTTCCACAGGAAAAGAAAACAGTGCTTTGGGTTTTTTTCTTTTATGTTGAGAACATTCTTTTTGGAAAAAAAAAACCAAAACAAAAAGCAGGTAGGAAATGCAGCGATGAGCATCTTTGGCCTTAACCCTTCCCTTTGTAGGCTGTAGCCATAATTGTTAGACCAAAAATAATAAATAAAAATAAATCTACCCAGGCATTTCCTCCCTCCCCCCCCCATCCCTTCCCAATGCTCCTCTTCCCTCCCTCAAAACAGCTTTAACATCCAACATGTTGTACAAAGAGATTATTGCTCTTACCTTTGGGAGAGAGTTTTACAAGCAGCTCAGAGGTCCTTGCAAGAAACTTTTCTGTTTTCAGAATCCCGAGGAATGTGTAAATACTTTAGGACCATTTTATCTCCCGCTCTCAGTGCCGTCACCCAACTGATGAGGTTGAAACTGTGACTGTTGCCTACAGAAGACACACAGGAGTCAAAATCCATGAGGGACTGGAGAAGGAAAACCTAATTGCCAAGGTGGCTACCTGTTGAACCTTGCACATATACTAGAGCTCTTATGTACTGTGTAGCAGCATCTCTCACGGGGACAGGAGTCTGATTTACACTGGAATTTACTGAGGAACTGGATTGTAGAGATTATTCTTGCATTTTCCTACAAATATATTTTGAAAGCATCATGTATTTCTGTCAATAAACATTCTTATGTAAAAGACTCGTTTCCTGGCTGAGTGAGAAGGGGGTGGACGGGGCAGAGCTTGTGCTCCAGAGTCACAGCTTTCTGCTCTGTGGATGTTACATGGGAAAACATTGGACCAGCAGGAGCAAAGTCAACCCAGACCTTCAGGGTAGCCAGGCATGGAAGAACCGGTGTTTTGCCCATACAGAAGGAAGAATGACAGTGCTGGAAAACTTAATTTATAAACCAGACAGCTCAGAGGGGTGGGACGTTGGGTTGATGTGGGTGAGGGCAGCCCCACCATGGCCAGAGCACTTGTTTGAGCTGTTGGTACCCTCAGGCTCATGGAGGGAAGGGAGAGGGAGCTCATGCTTATTTCTGCATTTCATCCCATCTCACTGCTGGTCTGCAGCCTCTCCTCACTCTCGGGTCAGGCTGTGGAGGAGGGAATCAAACCTCACACCCCTAAAGGCAGGAATGGCATCACTCGAGGGCAGCAACAGCGTGGGCAGTTCAGCACCTCAGTTTGCCTTCCAGTGCCCAAAATAAAACATCTTATTCCAGGTTAAGTTTCTGCTGACTTGAAGGAAAAAAAGAAAAAGGAATTTGGTTTAAGTCAAATATTAAAAATCAGTGTTTTGCAGCAGCTTATGTTCTAACTCCATGTTCCTTCTCAATAAAATCTGTTGTAAATGTTAGGAACACGCTAGATTTATGGGACCCTGACTCTGCTCATCAGTGAGGTCAGGGAACAAGGCCAGACATAATGCACCACTGGTTTCACAATTTCTCCACCACTGCGAGACCTTCACAAACATTTTTCCGTTCTCAGAAGCGATGTGTGAACAAACAGATCTTAAATAAACAGCCTTGCTGGCATATACATTTTTATTAAGAAAAAAATGAACAAAATACATTCTCTCCTTATGTACATTACATACAACATAACTACATTTGTAGATATTCCTTGTATCACTCATTCATTTATGTACAGCATGGGGCTCACACACCAACCCAGAAATCATCGAAGATGATTTATGCCAAGGAAGAAAATTAACACTCCGGGCTGAACAAAGACCATCCATGTAGAAAAGGGTGGGGTGGGGAATCACCAGAGTCCAGGACTGATTCCTGCAACCGCCATGGGTTCCACGCAGGACTAGTCAATATTTAACTTGCCTATTAAAACACATGAGCGGTTCACAGTGTTCATCAACCCCACGGATGCTCCTTTCCAGCCCAGGGCTGTCCACACCTCTCAGCTCAGCCCTCCTGTGCTCAGGTGCCCGAGACAACAACTGCAGGACAGACACCCACGGGAACTCAGACAGACACCAGAGCCTGCAGAACTGCTGTTGAAAGGCAAACGCTTCAAGCTGGGTGCCAAAACAGAACAAAAAAGGCCAGACTGTGGACAGGGGGTGGACACTCAGCACTTCCAGCACTACACAGGGAAAACCAGCTTTTGGGGACCACACGAGGCTGAAGAGGACGAGATAATGAACACTGAAGGTCCAGACAAACAAACCACCACACAGTACAGTGCTGCCATCAGAGTAGAGGCAACAGCTCAACAAACAGCCAAAAAAACCCACCCCAGCCAGGTGATGGTGCCCAGCCAGCTCACTGGTGTTTGACCCCAAGCTATCCAGATCCTGCCTGTGCTATCAGCTCACTGAGGAGGGATAATGGCAACAATTCCAAAGGGAAAATGTTTAACGAGGCTCAGTAACCCCAAAACGAGACACGCTGCATCTAAGCACCTCAATGCACAAGATGCACAGCACCACCAGCCCACAAGGATGGGAATGTCATCTCCAATTAACAGGGAATGAGCCCACAGACTTTCATTTTCTGCCCCTCAGCAAAGTGGTCTGTGCAGTTCGAGGCCTCCAAGGCTCAAGACTCCCATAAACACATTTGTTTGTGTAATTAAGCTCATTTCTCTGGCTTATGGTCTCTCCACTGTCCCCTCATTTCCTGCTGTGGAGGAGGGTGTGCTGGAAGACAGCAGAAAATACAGCTTTAGCAAATAGGAACAGCTACTAATAACAAGGGGCTTGTTTTCTTTTCCACTACCCAGCACAGCAGCTTCTGAAATGGAAAGTGTTTCACGCATTTAAACATCAAGGGGAGGGAGGGGAGGAGGGAAGGAATGATGAGGGAGTGATGAAGGCAATATTCACCCTCCACTGCAAGTTTGCATTCCCAAGGACCAGATGAGAGGGGAAACCAAGTCAGTAACACAATAGCTCTCCATTTTCCCCTTTTAAGAGCTGGGGTTTTTTTTGGTCAAAACCTCAAAAAATCACTTTTCAGCCTCAAAGTGGTTTCTTTGAGGAACAGACCCTGTTGTTAACGCTTCTCTATTTAGTGAAACACTAATTGATTGATTCCCTTGGTTACTAAGGCAGGATATTTAAAGTGTATTTTCCCATCACTAGGGAGAAAAACCTATCCACTGGTGTTTGGGATGTGGGGATGGCTGCAACCACTGGAGCCACTGTTGTGGTTTAGCCTCCCCACCATCAAATTAATTAAAAAGCACCTAATATCTCCCTTAATCTCACTGGTAGCTTTCATCAGCTCAGAACAGTTTTAGGTTTTAACAATCCCTTAAGGCAGCCAGACCTGACCCAAAAGCTGATGGAGCTGCAGCACCTCTGGTCTGCTGGAGAAGGGTTAAGCCCATCTGCCCTCCTTGCAATCACTGTGGAGAGACTGGGGAGAGAATAAAATCTGTATTTGTCTCTCTGGTGTCTTTGGGGTGGAGGGGGCCAACCTCGAGGTGAAGCTCCAGGACTCCAAGATCCTGGTATTGCATCACTTCCATTTGAAAAAGAGAGAATCCAGCTCACATGAAAAAATCAGCTCTAAATGGCAGAACTACTCATTAAAAGAGTCTCCAAAGTCCTTCCACAAAGACAGACCACATCTGACACACCTTGCTGTATTATCCCTAAGCCTCTTTCTCTTCCCATTCCCTCTGCTCTGCTACACTGCAGAAATAAACCAAACACCCACCCCAGTACCAGCTGTTTGCCTCCACCAGTGGAAGATTTGGGGTGATGAAAGCAGGTGCAGGAACCTTGGGCAACTTGAGGGTTGGTATCATCACCCTTTTTCTTCTGCTGACCAACGGCCACACTCTTGGGGTCAGGCAAAATAAACCCTGAGACAGGAGGGAAGGCTCATCACAGCACTGAACGTGGGGTCAGGGAGGGGCACAAGTAAATCACATTGCAGTGGGAAATCAGCTCCCACGCTTCCCTGTCCTTACCCAGGATGGAACACAGCCCTGGAAAGAACAATGTAAATCACAAGGATCCTCCCTGTTTCAGGGGCAGCAGGAAGGAGTTTTTGCAAAGGAAGCAACTGGAGGATGATGTGACATGGAGAAACTGACGGCTCAATAATCACCACGCAGCTCTAACCTCTAATTCTCCAGTTGGTACCCTTAAACTCAGGGAAGTCTGATGGCATTTTAACAGCAGTGAACAGCCACACAGGGAAAGAAAAGTCAGAATAAATGGGAGAATAACCAGGGAACCATGCTTTGACCATCATATCTGCTAGTGGCAAGATTTTCCTTTCAAATTAACAGCAAACCCAAAAATCCAAGCTGATAGAGCCAGTTTTGAGCTATTCACTCACATTCCTGTTTTCAGGAATGAACTGTGATGCCACGCTAGAGCTGAACAGTCGACTGATTTCTGACAGCACTCACAGTGCCCAGGTCATCAGTAAAAGCTGTGCTGACTTAGAGCAAGCAGCTGGAAGCCAAGACAACATACAGGTCTGTCTGCAGCACGTATAAATTAAGATTTCACAGTACTGAGGTGATCCACTGACAGCAGCTCCAGCCAGTGGCTGTAGGTGTCTGGGAGCAGAGCACTGAATTTGGGTCACAGCGAGTGTCTGCAGTTCATCCCTATCAAATGGAGACCATGAAAGCAAAGGAGACAGCAGCAGTGTGCTACCTTCAGGATCTGTGCTTGGGGAAGATGCTGCCTTGCAGGTCTCCACACCTAAGCCACGCAGCTGGAATTGTATCCAACCCACGCAAACACCTCTCAGGAGGTTTACACGTGTAACCAAAGCACACATGGATAATCCCAAAGTCCAGCCAGTTCTTTGACCTCTGCCAGGAATGCCAAAAGGATACCTGCTGGCATTCCCTGTCAGGTTCTCCTGGGGCACTCTCCAACAGCAATAAGCAGGTCATTAACTGGCTTCCACTCCAAAACCACATTTGGATCCACTGCCTGCAGACAAAAGCATCTGGAGTCAATTTATCCAAGTGCTGAGCCATGGACTGTTATCATGGTTCCAGTACAGTAAACCTACTTTTTCCACTCCAACTTTTCATTATAATAGAGGCTTTCAGTAAAACAGGGATTTTGCCTATAAGCCATTACCACAACTTGACTCATTTCCAGTATAACCTTTTCCATGAGAGGATATGATCAGGTCTCCCATTCCCACAGGATTTTAGATACACTAACAAGCTTCTGACAGCACATTTACATTTCAACAGTATTTACAGCTTATATACTACTACAATCTATACTGAGAACAAGTCATATAGTTCTTAAACTCTCCTTTCACAAAATAAGACATGTCTCCAAATCATCACATGTACATATTAAAATAGGCCACGCTCAGAGTTTCTATAAACTTCCCCCTAAATCAGAACACCAATAATTCTCATTTTTAACTGGGCCCACCTCTGTTTCTGTAATAAATACAGCTATAAAACAACACAAGCACTTCCAGAGACATAACATGGACTGCTTTTACTGTCAGGACTTCACTTGACAATAGCCAAACATACCTTAACTCTGAGCCAACTAATAAGCTAAAATTCAAAGCATACACGGGGACTCAAGGTTTCACAAGACATTTTTCCACTTTTAAAAACAAAGGGACCGAATGGAATCGTATTTAACAATTTCTGCCCTTTTCCCCAGAAGTGGCACAGCATCACATCCACAGAATCACTGCCTGCACAGAGATGTAGGTTGTACAGAAGTAATTCAAACTCCAAGTTTCACTTGACAAGCTCTACAAAAGTATTTCTTTCTCAATTCTGGAATACGGGAGGCAGCAAGAAAACTATTAGCATTTGTGTTACCCTCCTGCATTTGAAACAAGCAGCACTAATGCTCATCTTTCTCCCAGTTAAGAGCAGCAAAACAAGCTTCAAGTGTTCCTCAGCACTCTGCTCTGAATCCATCACTCCCCAGTGCAGGTTGGCACAGCAGGGCAAGATCGACGTATGACTCTGTCACAACACAAAAAAAACTCCCTCTGAAAAATTTGCACACATCAGGAAAGTGATTCAGAAAACAGCTGTTCCACAAAGCCCTGTGGAAAACACTCTTCCAGACTCATTACTCGGCTTTGGAAGGAGTCTCTTCTGGAAGAAGACATAATGGAGACATGGACACTCGTGGCTGCCAGTTAAAGGAGCACACAGATAGAGCTGTGGCTTTCCCTGGCCACCAGGCCACACCTATGCCACCCTCCTGCAAATAGGTGGCTCCAATTAATTTGCTTACTGACTCCTCAATTGTTAAATTTCTGTCATTAAATCACTAAATTTTCAGGCTAAGTTACTACAACCAATGGCCAGAAAGTTTCAGCAATTTCATTTAACCTTGTCACTCCAGGAGAGCTCACAAAGGGAAGCTTTTTTATGCTCTTCAGGAAAATTCTCTGCTTTCACTCTAGTTACCGCTGGACAAGGCAATACCTTAGAAAAGCTTTTCCAGCTGGGTGTTCCCAGACTGATTTTCCAAATTTAGAGTAACATTTTGCTAACTGACATTCTGGTAGGAAGCTCCAGCCTGATCCCTGAGCTATCACATGTCTGTGTGCACACAGAGCCGTCCTGGGCAAACAAAAACCAAATTCCAGATGTTTATATTCACACAACCATATAAGATGCCATCCAGGGAAAGAGCAAACTGAACTTTTCCAAGACGAAGCTCTTCTTCCTCATTATACTCAGCAAAAGGAAGAGATGATAAGAGTAAGCACATCATAAATATCTTTAAAAAAAGAGCCAGAAGATAAAAACTGTAGTTGTTTTCAATGAACACTTTGCATCACCCTTCAGGCCTCCCTGACCAATAATAATCAATGGGATTCTCAAAAACATGGCATGAAGGTGGCTAAAGCCTCCTAATGTTTTAACAACATCTAAGAAGGTCCTTCTGCCACGTGAAAACATTTTGGGTCACACTGCAAGAGCAGCACTTGGCTTGGAGAAATCATTTGAGGAGAACTCTTAAGAACTTCTGCCTTGTGACTACTGTGAGGGGTTGTGTAAGACAAACATTAACAGACTCACTTAATTCTCCCTAATCCAAGTGACCAAAAAAATCAATTCTGAAGGGCTTTATTCTCTAATAAAAGGTGACACTCTACAGGGACAATCTAAGGAATAATTTCTTGTTTTCCAAAGAGATGATCTACTGAATGATATTGAATGATCTGTCAGTGAAGAACCAAACTCACGGATCTCCAAGGATATTTTAAAAAAGCTAAAACAGGACTGAAGTCTGGCTATCTCTGTCAAGTTCATCCCACCCTGACTTCCTCCACCTTTAAAAGACCCACTGGAACTCTGCAACTTTGGCTTTAAAGACCCCAGTCCTCATGAATGAGTCCCTCCCCGACAAGGAATGACGCTTTCCTTTGCAACACCTTATTTACAAGTTACCATGGAATTTACAGATAGAACTACTGTAGTGCAAAGATTACGTGGTGTCAAGTTCATACACAGAGTCACCTTATAGTCTAAGGTAAAGGCAAATAGAGTATGTTTGTCTTGCCTAAGCTAAAAAGCAGCCTCAGCCACAGCCTGCAAGCAGTGATGGTGAGGTTCGAAGGCTTCTCACGCACAGCTTGTGTATTTATAACCTCGCATGCAGCGGGCTGTGAAACACTTTCAGGTGGCTGTTTTCAGACCCAGTGGGTTTCTCTTCTGTTTGTACTTCAGGATTTCTGTAATAAGCACACCTAATGCCTTCCTGGAATATCACCAGTACCTTTAAAGATCTGCACGTAATTAAGTCCAAACTCTCAGTGTTGCTGCCTGACAATAACTGGCTGATTTTGAAAGGGAATTTATACTTTGCTGCTCAAGAATTTTTGATTAGGTTTTAAAATCCTGTACAGCACACACCAGTGCAAGGAAATAATTTAATTTTGACTCCTAGCTTTAACGACACGGGAGAAAGAAAGACCCTTGGCAAAGCCACAAGAAGCTTTCCCTTTGGATTAACCTCTCTGGCCACACGGTGCCTCTGCTGCTCTACAAATACTCCGAGGCTGAGCAAATATTTTCTGCTGGTTAATCACCAGCTGTAATCCATGAACTGCACTGGCATCGATCCGCTCGGGATAAAGGCAGGTCAATATTTGATCATCCTGAAGGGCTCTCGTTAGCTGGGACTGTCAGTCCTGCAGAAGCAATTCAGACAAACCATTGATTTACACGATGCTACAAAACTCAGAGCCAGGGCTGCCAGGCTTCACATGCACCGCCACGCAGAGGACAACGAGCTTGGATCGAATTTCTGTGACACAAATGAGACCTGACACGATGCACTGCTCACCAGCAACATCATTCACAGCTTCTGGCATTCCTAAACTTCTCCAGTCTGCTCTGTCTAGGTCTATCTGTTGGCTTCACGAGTGGATATCCAAGGTGGACACACATAAAAATTTATGAAGAGTCTGCTTGATCTGAGAACTGTCACAAGAAGCATTTAATCACCTGCCTGAAGCTGAAGGATACACAGGCAATGAGATCAAGTGATAAAGGGAACACAGCAGCACTAAAATTTTACGTACTAGAGGGCTGCAGCATTTTGGCTGGTTGCATTAAAAGTGATCAGTTCCATCTCAATGGAAGCAAGACCTCAGCTGGAATATTCCCCTGGCAACTACATTTGTACTGTATAAACTCTAATTAGTTAATGAAGCCTCAGCACAGGTAACACATCATGAAGCCCAGCAGCAACATAAAACTTTCCATGTCACTGGGAAAAAAAACCTGCCACGTTCCAAAGAAACATTTTCATTTCCTGCACTGAGTGGAGTCTTCCCCAGACATGTGATTTGCCATCCACTCAAGTGCACAATGACTGAACAGTCTCAAGTGACAGGTTAAAAACACTGCATTTGTACAGTCCTCCCTGAAGACAAGCAAAGCCCGGCCTCTGACATATTGTTCCTTTCTAAGTGATTAAACACTAGTATGAGTTTTTAAAATTTATTTCTAACGTACCAAGACTACAAAAGTCACACAAAGAACATGATAAAGAGGCAATACAGTGCAATCATAGCAAGCAGACACTCGAGCTCTGAAAAAGACACTTGACCAACTCTTTTTATTTCAAGAGTCCAAATCATCTTTGCACACACAGGATTTTCCATCAAGTTCAACAGGGGCCGTGAGGCCACGGCGGGTGCAGCAACGATCCCCGCCTGGCATGAACATTGCTGGACATAAAGCTTTGCAGTCTCATATAAATATTTACATCTGCCAGTGTGTACTGAACGCTCACTGACACCAAATGCACAGTTTCTAGCGCTGGGGATGCGTGTCCTTCACTCCACTTCACAGTGCAGCACCAAGCCCTTGCGGTGTTTATAAAGAAGGCTTTCAGCGAGGAAGAATATATTTTCTATACATATGCATCAGCTCGCTTTCCAAGAGGTTTATGCTAAGAAGGCCTCCCTCACATTCAGATCTAGGTCTAGAATGCACTGACAAGTGAGTGAGTTGCACTACAGGGGAGGGAGACAAGCTGTTGGGAGCAATGCTCTGTACAGGGACACACGGACAAACGCACACAGAAGCACACGGGAACGAAGACAATCTGCTTCAGAAATCCTACACCCCTCCCCGGGTCAGGCTGCAGAGGCTGGGGGGGTGTGGTGGAAGACCCAGTGGTGGCAGGCTCACTGAGGACCCACACGGTTTCCCAGGGGAAGGGCAGAGCAGCAGAGAGATCAATCCCTGAAGAGGGGCCCGTGAGGGTGACGGCCACGCTGCCGTTTTCCAGTGGCTTCTCTGAGGTTCCCACTCGGCCGTCAGGTTTAAGTGGGAGGCTCCAGAGAAGAGAATACAGGGATGTAGGTATTCAGTTTAGACTGAGTCTCAGATGCAGTTAGACACGACTGTCAGCTCGATTCTGGGGCGAGGAGACACACGACTTGTAACAAGCGCCCGCCTTCCCACGACACAGGATTACAAGACTCAAGACATAAATTACTTTTACCTCAATGCGTGCCAGTGTCCTGCCAGCAAGTTATTCAGCTGCTGAGGATGGAGTTGGAGGATAAAGCAATACATCATGACTAGCTACAGATGAGGAAAGAAAAACTTCTCCCCCCTCTTCCTCAAGAAACCCAAAATAAAACCCATCATCTTTAATCCCAAACAACTCACAAATCTCAATTTTCCCCCACAGGCAAAAAAGATCACTGCATGACTGGGTTTTATTTTTTTTTTTCTTTTCCCCCCACCTTTTCATCTTACATTTGCTAACTCAAAATCCAAAGTCAGAAAAAATATATATATTTAGTCAGAAGTACGTCAGTTACATTTTATTAACCTACTCCAAGGGAAAAGCTCCAGGGATTCACCATACAAGTATAAAACCCCTTTCAAACACCTAGGGGTTACTATATTAACTTCATCCCAGCAGTCAATCAATGCAGTAAAAAAATTAAAATACTGAAAATGGATGCTTTTTATCTCTTCCATGTGTCCAGTGATTGCTCCGTTACAGCGTGATGAGGTCCACCAGGTTGCCTTTAGGAGGGGTCATGTTGTCTGGAAAGAAGTTGACTAGTGTGTCAAAGAGCTGAGTTCTCTGGGCATACGTGTGGTCAACGTCTGAAAATCCTGGGGAAGGAAGAAACAGGGAAATTAAGTGAGTCTTCACTATTCTAAATGCTCAGTTAATAGGCCAGTCGTCCATTTAGGATAAATGTTAACTTAGGCTACTCCTGCCTCCACTAATAAGGCTGCCAGCTCTCCATCCCACTCCTGTGTGCACATAAACACAGAGGCCATGTCACCCCAAGCCAGTACTGCAATCAAAACGCCATAAAAAGTAATAAGCAAATGTCTGTCAAGCTCATTGACAGCCCCAAAGAAATGGGGGAGTTCTCAGGGGACTGCTCTGATGTCCCAGAAAACAAAACCTGTGTAGCTATTTTTATTTGGTGCCTCATTTCTTCTGTCCTCAGGCTTTCCTCATTATCTTCACTGCCATAACCAGAACAGCTCCTTGGATTGCTTGGAGTTTTCCTTGAGACAAGCCCTGCTGATGGTAGGAGTCCCCAGTCAGAGTTGGTATTCACTCACTCTGCTTGCACAGGGGACCTTGGCTGCATGTTGGCACAAAGGAGCTTTGCAAACTGGGTTTTTGAAGTGCTGCCTCCCACGAGAGGAGAGTTTGATCTGCATTTTGTATCCAAATCATCACACTTAAACCATCAACAGCAAGAACAATAGGGCAGGCACACAACTATTTCCTCTGCTTTGTATTACTTCCATTGCTGGTATCTCAAAGGAATGCTTTTTAATTCAGTGAACTCACTCTTCAGTTAATCAAAGTCAACCAAGTTAATCAAATCAAGGAGGGCTGGGGGTTTTTTGTTTCATTTTAGAAGCACTGCTTGACATGTGTATCCTATCTGTAAAGCCAAACTATGCATAAAGTACTGAACTGATTCAACAACTAATCCATCTTTCAGAACACTTAAAACTAGGGAAAAGTTTTGAGGGTGGTGAAACAACAGCACAGGTTGCCCAGAGAAGCTGGGCCCCATCCCTGGAAGTGTTCAAGGCCAGGTTGGACAGGGCTTGGAGCAACCTGATCCAGGTGTCTCTGCCCACGGCAGGGGGTTGGAACAACATGAACTTAAAGGTCCATTCCAACCCAAACCGTTCTGTGGTCCTATGTGAAAAAATCCAACTTTTTTTGAAACATCTGTTTTCTTTCTTTAAAAACAAAATTAATTTCATGGGATCAACTAGATGTCTTCCAAACCATGCAAGCTCAGCAGAGCTTCCTCATCCAGCAAGGCAGACAGTGCAGTGGGCTTTTTCCTTCCCTCAGTTTCTTAGACTGGGAATCCTGCCTCCCTAAGAAACTGAAGTCATCCAAGCTCTTAGCAAGAGCTTGGTAACATGAGGACAACCCAGCATTGCAAGGATGTAAGTTATGCCCATAGCCTTCCTATAGCTCACCCAGGATTAATCTCTGAGCTCTGTAAAAGAGTTAACTGGACAGAGGAGCGAAACAAATCATGGCTTTGGCTCAGCCCTCCTGTTTCCAGCCCTTCATGCCACTGTTTTCTTCGCTCTTGACATTCTGCCCAAAGAACTAGTTCTGCAAAGAACAGAGCGAACCAAACTACTCCAGGAATTGCAGTTATCACAGCAAACAGTGCCGTAGCCATGCTGTGAGATTCCAAAGTGACATGACAGGAGGTGCTTTATTCTGACCAAAGCTTCTGTTTACTTGGGTAACAGTGAAGGATCAGATGTAATAAGAGACATGAAATGATCCCGGGAGGTGCTGGTTTAAAACCACGGATGCTGACAGATGTTTTAAATATGGGCTTGAGGCATTGGACACTGGTCATTATAAATAACCTCTCAAATGTCTGGGTAGTGGCACTTTGCATATTCAAAATGAAAAGGGCATACAATGTTGATAGGAACTGTAACATTTGATATAAAAACCAGTAGAAACTAACTAATTATCGAAAGGGAACATCACATAATTCCTCTGACACACAATACTCACCGAGAGTCGTGAAATCCGAGCCAGACTTAAATAACGCTGAGGCAAGAAGCTGAAACTGCAGAAGAGGTGAAGGGACAAAGAGAGGAAAAAGTGTTATTAACCACACAGGGGAAAAAACCCAAAAGATTCATAGAAGTGGCTTTAAAGTTGCTGTGTTTTCTCTGACAATGCTGAGAAGTCCTGGCCACACACATGAGTAACAGCAGCAGGCACCCTCACATGACACGATTTGTCACCTTGGCACAAGTTGGATGGTTTTTCCCAGAATGAGAGCAGTGTTGAAGCAATGAAAGGTACTTGACAGAGAGCTCGAAAAATCTCATTTTTTTAACATATAATTTTTTGCCTCTTTGGCAGGTACCACGGTGCAGAAAGGAGAGTCCCTTCCACCCAGTAACATTCCCAGGGATTAACGTGGTACAGGCTCAGAAGACAGGGATTAGATGGCACGAAAACAGGATAACTGCTGGAGTGAGCATGGACTTCTTGAACACAGAGAAAGCTCTGCCCAGAGAAGCTGTGGATGTTCCATCCCTGAAGTGTCCAAGGCCAGGTTGGATGGGGCCCTGAGCAACCTGATCTAGCAGGTGGTATCTCTGCCCAAGGCAGGGGCTTGGAACTGGATGGTCCCTTCCAACCCAAAACATTCCATGATTCTAATGGGAACAAACCTTCCTGAACTGCCAGAGAAGCTGATATCGCAAGTTTAAGGCAGTATCTCTTTAATTAAAAATAAAACTCCTTTGGGAACATCAGAATCACCAGCACAAATGTTTTTAAGTAACACATTCATGGTTTTGTTCTCCCTTAATATCTCACTGATAGACAGTGCCCAGTGTCTTCCTCAGCCCCAGCTGCTGTTTTCAGTGACCCACAGAGTGGCAAAGCTTAGTGCTTTATCATGTTCCCCTAAGGAATGAGCTGATTCCTTAATGGTTTGGAATCTTGTGTTTCCTGTGTGCCTTTTCAGCACACAGCCCAAAGGAAAGAAGAGAATGGGGGAAAGAACAGAACAACTAAGTTCAGGGAAGGAGTGGTAAGAGCAGCCAGGAATTACATATCCACCAGCTTCATTTCAATTTCAAGACAAAATGGGAACACAGACAATTTGAAGGCATGCAGGAGTGGAGAAGGTGATGAGTAGCAGCCAATGTGAATTTGGCAACAACAAGCTGTATCACATCAATCTGATTTTTTCTATGAGGCAGCAGGACCTACGGATGGGACTTGGCAATGGACACTGCCCATTCTGACTTTCATAGGAATTCTGATGCTTTTATATGATATTTAAAGGCAAATTATCAAGGCATCACCCAGATTAAGCCAACAGGGAAAGGCAAACAGGTCAAGTAACTTTACTGTGGGTGGCCATCAATGGTTTGACATCAAAATGGAGCCATGAATCAGGAGTGATTCATGTGTGCCCCGGGGTCAGCATCATTGTGGGCTTTCAGTGATAACCTGCCTGGCAGAACAGGGCAGGATCACTGAGTCCACAGACCTTAGACCATGCTTACACACACTGACAGCAGGGAGCAGACAGCCCTCTGACTGTTTTTCCACTAAATCCAGTTTGTAATGATAGGTCGAGGTGTATTGCACTGGGGCCAAGTGCAAATCAACACACACAGGAAAAGTCAGCAATACAAAACAGGTGCAGAGGCTCTGTGAAAATGCACTTAGGAGCTATAATAGATCAGTATCACCCTATTGCAAAAATGGCCAATGCATAGAAAATGCACAAAAAGGAGCAGGATCTTCAAATAAAGTTTCCTGTACAATAAGGCACCCGCTTTGGGATGCCCTGTATCAACTAGCAGCACACGAAGAAAGCACTAGAAAAAAACCTTAAGGGGTCTGAAAACCAAGTTCTATGAGGAAAGTGCAAAGAAGTCAAGGCTGCAGAGCCTCCATAGAACAAGGACCAAGGCTGATTCTGCCAGAAGTCACAAATGCAGAAAGCTGCTGCAAGAAGGAAATCTAAACTAAGTGCAAGAAGCTACAAAAACACTTCAGCAAGATCAATTTCAGCGTGGCATCAAGGGAAAAAACCAGTCTAAAATAAGGACTGCAGTATGCTGGAGCAGCTTTTGGAGAAGGTGCCCTGGGAAGGTGTAAGAAGAGGTCAGAAAGATACAGGCTGGATAAAGGACAGAAGAGGGGGGAGAGGGTGATTAAGGGAGTGTGAGGCCTGGTTATCCGAAATCAGGAGTGACTGCAATGCTCCACGTGCACTTCCCTGCAAGCCCAATTTCCCAGAGCTGCTTGGCTTCCAATCAGCAACGTCCTTAAACAGCTGCCCAGCATAAATAGCTCCAAAAGTTCCAATAAACCCCGTGGCTAAATCCGTGCTGCTTGGGAGAGCAAATGCCATGTCCTGGCCACCCTTCCCTCCCACACAATTGCCTCAGGGGCCTGCTGCCAAGGAGGATGCCACATGATTCCAGAGGTTCCCTTTCCTCCTGCAGCAATGCCAGCAGCCTTCCCACTGGGAGCAGAAAGCCACACTCCAGGCTGGGGTTCAGGTGCCCATCTAAGAGACCACACAAGCAGGATCCAGCTTGTAACTCACTGAACAGAGACCAAAAATCCCCTGGAAAGACCTTGTGCCCAATATTCCAGCTTCATCTGCATCAGGCAGGATGGATTTTCAGGGCTAGGAGTTTCTTCCCCATAAAGCTGGAAAGAAGTATCTTGTTTCCTTCTTCACTGATGACACTGCACTTCAGTTAACCTTGAAGGCTGTTGTTTGTTTGGTTTGAAATTAAATTTATGTATCAGCTCGCATTTAAAAAGCACTTTCTGATAGAGAAGTCAAGCATGTGAGTTAAGAACATCAATTATGGACAGTGCTGAGTCTAAGTTAGTTCACTCTGCATTTGCATTACAATCCCAGCTTAACCCTATGAAGTTCTCCCAAAGGATCCCTACTTGTCTTCCAGTGCATAGGATGGTTACTGCTTACTAAGACCACTTCATCAGTTTTCTTATCACATTGTTATTGTAACAGACAGCACTTCATCTTGTGATTAATTTTGGGTCCCCTCTTTGAAATTAACAGAATGTGATTTTTCAAAATAGTGTTATACAACAGCTTCTGAATTCACAGAAAAGCAAAGCCCTCAAGCAAATCACACCTCAGATCTCTCCCATCAGGCACCCGAGTGAAACACCCAATTAATGACCATGGAGGAAAAACAATTTGCTTAATATCACATGGCAACTCTGTTACAGAGGCAAGACCAGAATTCAATTATCCAGCAGAAGCATCCAACTGCTTTAATCACAACACCACCCATCTTCTCCTGACAATCCCTCTGGCTCACTGGCTTCATCCATTCCAAAATAAGCCCCCATTCAAAAGACAAGTTTCCTTTGTTATACAATTAACTTCTCTCTCAGAGATCCAACCAACCTTCTGAACTCAGGCAGGGGTTCCTTGGACATAAATAGATCTGGTGAACTAAAACAAGGATATATTAGTTTTATGTATTTTTGTATATTTGCCTTTGCACAAATGAAATGGTTAAGGGGCAACGAGTAACTCCTGCATGGGATACGTGGCAGGTTGTTTGAATCAAACACAATCCCTCCTCTGTAATGTGTGCATGGGAGTGCTCAGATCACAGTGCAAACCCGTTCCTCAGCACTACCCAGTTCTCTGGGGCTGCTGACTCACAGCACAGGCTCAAAGAAGCAAAGGGAGGCTCAAACTCTGTGAGGACGGAGCTGTCGCTGGAATTGGGAAGGCTGAACGCTGTTTTTGTAAAGGCTCCTTGGCTCCAAAGCCTCTGCTCCTGCAGCACTCAGGCTCTGAGGCTTTACAAAGAATCACAGCAGGACACGAAGAAGCGAAACAGGCTTTTCTTAGCTCCTTCCTAGAACTATTTTTCCCATTTGGGCTTGAATTTTCCCAGAAATATCAGCCTAATGCAGACTCAAACAATACTTTTGGGGCCTGCTGGCTTTATCTGTCAAATTTATTAAAGACAAGGTTTTAAGAATGGAAAGTATGAAGCAGTCTTGAACAGGGGCCTCCAGCCTCGCTCTACAAGCAAGTCAGGCCTCCAGTTGGCCTCCAGGTCCTTGATCTTTCTCCTCCCATACTCCAAGAAAAACATATTGCAAGTTTTCCTTGCTCTTTGTATCTGTTTTACAGCAATCAAGGGATTGAGCTGCGTCAGGCGCTGAATCTCCGCGTACAAAATCATCTCGCTCTCCTTCACTTGGAAAGCACCGGGCATTTTTTGGTATCATCCTGATTTCTACTGTAGCCCCTTGAAGAGCAGCAAGTTCTGGGTGTGGTTGCTGCAGTGTTCAAGGAACACCTTTAGCCTGGTATATGATCTACTATTGTTTCCATGCTTTAATAGCACCTGTTCTACCTTAAGTACACATCTTGGAATTCAGCTTGATTTTTATTTTGACCATCCTTTTATCTTTAACAGCCTGTAGTTGTAAACTATCACCAAATTCACATCTGTGTGAGACAGAGAAGAACACCCATGCCACCAGAAATTTTTACCCCAACAAATGACACTTTTATACAACTTTAATCTCTTAAATCACAGACAAAACTCCACATGCTCTAGGGATCTACCCTCCTTTGCATACAGTGTCAGGGCTATTAATCTGCAGCCAGGGAGAAAGATTTACTGGTTGGAACACCCTGAACTGACTAAAGAGGTTTAAGTGATTTCAAGCAGAATCACAGTTAGAGAGAATTGGGTCTGCATTTGTGGGCAGAGGAGTTGCTGGCACACAGCCTGCGCTGCTAAACAGGCACCCATGCAATACCTGTTACTTGCAGGCATCCACTTCAGAATAATAAAAAAGTGAAATAAAAATATAATCCTATTAGCATCCCTAAAATTCACAGCAATGGAATGAAAATCTGGGGGTATGTTCCTACCATCAATCATTCATGCTACTTTAAACAAAATTGGTTACTAACGCCAAAGTAAGTTTCAAGAACAGTCTGTTTGTTTTCCTTGGCATCCAACTCCAAACAGCTGAACAGACTTGTCTAACTAAGTTAGAAGGAATTACTTCTATTACAAAGCAAGCAACCCTCACCGCAAGGGGAAATTCTGTTTGTAATGGTATATAACACCACCCACACCTCGGTCCAGAAAGCAGGAAGCCATATAGGCCGGTCTGCAGGAAAACTATTGCACAGAGTTGGGGATAAAACCATCCAGCTTGGTCCTTCCCAAATTTAACAGAAGCCCAAGGAAGAGGGAAAACAGGCAGAAATTGATTCCCTAAAGATTTGCCACACTCAGAATTCTTCCAGCCTCTGATGGCTGCAGCCAGCACAGAGCACGTCCATCACGCAGATCACCCCTGATATTAATTAAGACGACCTCAACTACAAATAAAAGGCAGAGCATGGAGATGTCTGGGCTGAGAGACACAATCAAACTGGTGCTTGAAATTCGATATGGAATCCAAAAAGCCTGCGTCAGTCCTTTGGAAAGCACAGGAGCTGTTTGAAGATGCAATGCCAGAGCAAAAAGCCAACTCGATGTGATAACCGGAAGGTAAATTGACGTCAACTGGAAATACAACCAGGCAGTACCAGCCCAGCAGCTGGCTCGGGGCCACAGCCCTGGCAGATCTGTCCCAGGGTAAAAAAGCTTTGCAAGTAAAAGCTTTATGACCAGCACAATTAATAATAATTAAAAAGAAAGAAAAAGAACAAAACCCGAACAAAAAAAAGGCGTCCCAGAAACTGTTAAATGATTTTTGGGAGCTCACTGGAAGGGAAGCTTTAATTCTGCTGAATGGTCTGTGTTGATCTGATGGACCAGCACGACAGACAGAAGCTATTGGATTTTGTTTGGATCAGGCATTAGGCCTGCAGAGAAAGAATCCACAATATATTCACTCAGCTGGACTGAGCTCTCTAAGCTCATATACTGGATCATTAATGTCCAGAACACCAGT
The DNA here is from genome assembly GCA_035222235.1 of Margarornis squamiger. Classification (NCBI taxonomy): domain Eukaryota; kingdom Metazoa; phylum Chordata; class Aves; order Passeriformes; family Furnariidae; genus Margarornis; species Margarornis squamiger. The sequence goes on from JAWWTY010000037.1 coordinate 2,249,784, forward strand.
GTGCTCTCTGAAATTGGGTAATTCTTTTTGAAACACCTTACTCTGTTTCTACCTTGTATGATAAAGCTATTACAGTTCCCCAAAACCTCCAAGGAGCCTGTGTAGGCAGGTAAATTCTTCATTCTTACAAGCTGGACAAGTTGAACACTCTGCACTGAACTTGGAAAATGAAATGTAGAATATTAAAGGCCTTCCTGTGCCAGATGTGCCCAATGTGCAGTGCCCATGGCAGCTCCTTTGGTCTGGGGGTGACAAGAGGCAGCAGGGACTTGCTGGTCACACCACAGATGTTTTCTTTCAGGGAATAAAAAGGCCATGAGATGCAAATCTCTTTAGGTCTGGTTGAAGAGAGATGGGCTACCAGCACACGGGAATGACATGGAGAAAAAGGGAAACCAGAAAACACAGGAGTTACAGGAGTGGGAGGGAGCAGAAGGGGAGAAAAGAGCATCAGAAAGAGGGATTGTATGTTATGGGTTAGTACAGGCTCAGACAGGAAGAAGAAATCTCTAGTTCTGTGTTCAGTTCTGGGTCCCTCATAAAAGGAAAGACACTGAGGGGCTGGAGCGTGTCCAGAGAAGGGAATGGAGCTGGGGAAGGGTCTGGAGCACCAGGAGCGGCTGAGGGATTTGGGGGGGAGAAAAGGAGGCTCAGGGGGGACCTTCTGGCTCTCTGAAACTCCCTGACAGGAGGGGGGAGCCAGTGAGGGTCGGTCTCTTCTCTCAAGCAACAGGACAAGAAGAATGACCTCAAGTGAAGATTGGATATGAGGAAAAAGTTCACCAAAAGGGTTGTTGAGCACTGGCACAGCTGCCACAGGCAGCAGTGGAGTCCCCATCCCTGCAGGGATTTAAAGGATGTGTAGATGTGGTACTTGGGGACATGGTTTAGTGGTGGGCTGGGGGAAGAGCTGGACTAGACCTTAAAGATCATTTCTAACCTGAATGATTCTATGGAAGTGTTACCACAATGAGAAGACAGTGCTTAACTGGTGGGCAAAAAAAAAAAAAAGTCCTTTTATACTTGAAGAAAAGCAGGATCATTTGTTGTCTTTCCTATGCTAGAAATGACTAGAAAGGATGTGAAGCAATTTGATATGGGGCACTTGCAATGAAAAACCATCTAACAGAGACTGTGTTGGATCAGATGTTTATAAAGGCTGAACCCAATTTATGACAAATGTGACCAGTTCCAAGATCCTGATAAAACATTTTTTCGTAATTCTAACCCTACAGTTCCATCCTGTGCACACGCAAGAAGAATATTCTCCCCTAGAAGCTTTCAGTGTCTGTATAATCTTTTCTTTATCTGATACAGTAGCAAGTTAAACCCACCAGATTAAGTGATTTAATCCAGGGACTCAGCACGGAGTAGAAATGCCCATTTCTCCTATCATGATTTTATAAAAGGAGCTGCTGAATGACTTCCAAAGTCCTTAAGGCAAGAAGACAATAAGAACCATGGACTTTTACCCATTTGCCCCTCAGGAGCTGAATGCTGGCACGTCTTGCCATGTGGAAATTAATGACAGAGTCAAATCAACTGCTTTATCTATCAGTTCTCACTATTTCTTTAATCTGTTTTGTAAAGTGACACGAACTGCGGTACTGGAATCAAAACAGGAAATGGGAACAAATTCCTGGAATAAATAAAAGAACATGCCTACTGGATAATATTCAAAAGGCAGAGGAAATAAGATTTTAAGGGTAGCGAGCAATGTATATATACAAACTACTTCCAGAAATGCTGATCATCCCAGGAGAAACCTCTTTCCCTCCCCCAGAACTGTTGAATATTGACAAGCCAAAAGGCAGCATGAATAAGTTTCTACTCATTTTCTACCACACAACCAACTATAGACTTGTGACATTTCAGAGAGTTTACATTTCAATTAAAGCTCCCAAAACACACACCAGTATGCTGGAATTATAACAAAGGCCTAGTCTTCACTCTTAGGAGTACAAAAGCTACTTTATCTGGACCTGCAGTTGTTAAATGACTGCTTCTAAAGTAGGATGACCTTCAGTGGGGAGAAATATATGATACAGCAAAGTGTTGGGCACCTGTAGAGCTTTTAAAAACAAGGTTTAAGAGGCTCAAATTTTTTACTGAGAGCACAGTTTAAATTTCTTTAAGACAAGGATTTGTTGATCCCTTACCTCCTTTGTCTCCTCGGGGTCCGAGTGATCCACGGTTACATACAAATCATTCTGCAGGTACTTCAGTGCACTGAGAGGGTCAGTCTGAGCTTTTTCTTCAAACCTGCAGAGACAGAAAACTTGAGCACAGCCATTTCCCTTCAGGACTAAGTACTACTTGTTCTACAAAGAGAAAAACCCATCTAATAAAACCAGTATTTCCAAAGAAAACCATGTTAGTGGCAGCTCAGCCTTGTATTTGCTGGGATACACGTGTTCAAGCCAGACTGAAACATGCAGAAGGGTTTCTTTGGGAGTGTAAGGGAGTTATGAGGGCAAAGTGTCACACTCTTACTAAAAATACTGAAAAGCACATTTACTCAACTCTGTTTGGTTTGTAAGGTGTGAGTAGCACAGTTCAGACACAGGCAAGTGCTGTGCACTTCAGTCCCAGGGACATTAATACCACACCTTTGGGAAGAGCACAGGACCCTAAAAATCCTGTTCATCACCACCCTTATTTCCTCATTGTCTTTCAACAGAAGCTGTAACTTCTGTGAATTCCCTGAAGAAGTTAGTAGAGCCCTCAGAAGTTGATTCTGGGCTCAGCATCCTCAGAGAGCAGAGCTACATCCCCACAGCACTGAACTGGGTGCCTAAACCTAGAATGGAAAAGGTTTAAAATGATCTTTTCCCTCTTATCACCTATCCACTGAGTGCAGCATCACACTGTGTGTCACCCTTTCATACAGTTATTTCTTTATTTGGGTCATTTACTTGGCTATTTATACCACAGTGGACATGTGTAGCCCAAATTCTGAAAGGGGCTAAAGATGCAACTCCAGCCAAGCACCCACCACACCAGTCCCTGGCTGGTCAGGTTTGGCTCCCTCATATGCACCCCAAAAACGGGAACATGGTGCACAAATCCCCAATTTCTGCCAGACAACACACAGCAACATTTCCTTTGAATGCAATTTCAGCAAGCAAAAACAAGTCATCCAGAGCTATGCCTGGAGGCTGCACAGCTGCATTTCCACAGCACCACATCTGGGTTTAATAAGCCTCCCAGATAACTGGGCAAGGCCTTTATTCATTCTTGTAGGTATTCACATCTACTGTGTGGCTCATCTTAAAAGGCCCCATCCAGCCACGGGGGTTGTGAGTTGAGTGCAGCATTTTTCTTGCTGCCTCAGAGGTAAAATACCATCAGGAAAGCCCGACCTCCCAACTCTTGGCAGAACCTGATAACAAAGTATTCTCCCCGAGAATGCAGCGAGAGCTATTTACTGGCTTCAGATAATTCGCTGGGTCTTCAAAGGCTGTTTCCTGCTGCAATTTCTTGACTAAGGCAAGAGCATAAGCTTGAATTTGAAAAGCTGTTGCCCTAAATAGCAAATATAAGGCAGCTCTGAAGCATCCAGAGTGCAAGGAGCATGGCAGTGTCGCTGAATTCTGCCGAAGTGAGCTCTTCCCAGAGTCTCTGAGCGAGGAACTCTGATGACCTCACCACGGCTGAGGCTCAGATGTGCAAAGGCATCCAGCCCCCAGACTTCATTAGCATCTTTGTGAGCTGTTACTATCTCCTAGCACAGTGTTTCCAAAACATACTCCATTTCCTTGGGAGGTGACAGCACCAAAACACATGTTGATGAGCAGCAGAGTGAAAAGGGAATCTAAAAATTCCCCATGACTCCCCACACCACATTTTTCTAGTTTTAGAATAGCATAGTCAAAGCAGAACGAAGTTAATTTTGTAGTTTAGTTCTGCCCCACTGCTTTTTATTAAAATAATTTAAAAAAAATAAGAAACCTGCAGACCATCATAGCATAGAATGGTTTGGGTTGGAAGGGACTTGAAAGATCATCTAGTTCCATATAACTAATGAAATGACATTTCTCAAAAACAGTGCAACATATTTAAGTTTTGTCAACTTAAAAAAGAGACACTTGGAAAAGAGAACTGCAAGCCACCCTTGTTTCTATACCTGTGTTTTCTTATGAGGTATTTGCAGTGTCTTAGCAGGTATTCCTTTGAAGGTCGACAGAGCTTCAGAGACCAGAAATCATCTAATCTCATCTTGGGAGAGCAGGATTTACCAGGATTCCCTCCAAATAAGTAATGAACCTAAGGAAATGACAGGCAGATCAAAAAGTTGATTGTCTGTGTACATGCATGGAACAAGGACAATTTACTATGTCAGCAGCTTTGGAGAGGTTTATTCTGAAGGGAGAAATTCCACCTTTTAGAGAGGTTGCTCCATCTTATTATTAGCCTCCCTTTGTCCCTTAGGAGATGAAGAAAGTTCTCTTAAACCACTTACATTTGAAGATAATAAAAAAAGTTGCACTTTTAGAACCTCCTTCTGGCATATTCCTGAGATATTTATAAACAAACACCAAAACCCACACAAACTCTTCCTTTAGGAAAAACCTACAAGCGTGATAGATCCTTAAGCACCAACCAAGTGAGTGGGAAGTCCTAAAGATGCTCAAAGTAAAGTGATGGCAATCCCAGTCCAGCTTATCCTTGGGTGATGATCAATGTCCCCACATGTCCCATAAACTCTACAGAGCTTTAACTTGACCTGTCCACCTCTGAAATGCAAGACTAGACTTACAGAGAGAGGCAAATTTCCAGAAGATTGGAAGGGTTACAAAAGGACTGTTTATTTCTTCACTATATTTTTCTTCCCATAATTTGGTAATTTCAGACTCTGAACTGTTGATATTAAACATGCTACAAAGGATCTTCAAATAGTGAGGTTTAACAAGTCCAACAGGCTACCTTTCCCCACAGCTTTAAAAATAATCACTCAAAACAATGTATTCTGCATCCCACTGCTGTAGGCTCTCCTTATTTATATCAGAGGAGTTTAGAAAGGTCATTGGAACAGAGGTTTCTAAAAATAAGACTCTTCAAAACAAGCACATCAAACAGCCCTTCAGATAAAGCTGGGCAACTGCAACGATTTAGGAACCTTCAGAGTAACTTATAAAGTACTCCTCTCAGTCTCAGGGTACCTTACACTTTAAAAGGAAAGGCAGAACAATATTTACAGTCACTATTATAGTCTGTGAAGACAACAAACAATGCAAGTTCTCCATAGAGAATCTGCACCTATTCCTCCTTCAAATCCTCCTTTATCCCCAAAGTTTTGGGCTAGTTGAGTTTTCCAGATTTGATTCTCATCCTGTGGAGTGCAAGACTGAAGTATATTTATGTCCTTCAATTCAGACTAAAAAGAATTTTTAGAAAATGTTTAATTGCAAGATATCCATGAAAGGTTCAATAAGTGTGTCAGAGTAATTAAAATTCATGGATTAATGAATTTATGAACCTAATCTGTGGGTTTGTGCCTTATGGGTTAATATGCACAAAGCCCTAAGTTTATACTGAGCAGTCAGGTACACTAAAACCAATTTTAAGTGTATTTAAACACGAATGTGTCTGATAGTGCTAAAGAGTGACAGTTGTTTCTGACATGCAGGGAACAGTCAGGCACCTCTGGTACAGAAAATTCTTTACTGTGAGTAGTTCATTCCAATTCTTCCCAGAAATGTTGGTAACTGAGACCATTTAGTCACTACCAGATTGTGAGATTAAATCCCTGAGAATAATGAATGAAGCTTCATGTGTTCTCAAATGTGAGAACAGCTCTTGTGTCTGCTTCATACTGACATAAAAAGTAGCTCAGCATTTTATTTCAAAATATGGCAAATTAAATGAAAGTTACTCACCATATTAATCTAAACATTAACATTAAACAAAAACCTGTACTCATTATAACACCTTTGAGGAAACAACTGCATCTTAAGAGCAGTAAGGCTAAAACAATCACCATCTACTAATATAGATTCTCATACCTTGTGCAACTCATCATACACCAGCTGATGGGCAAACCTTGGGCAGGGCTCCTCTTCCTGAAGGCTTTTACCTGGATTCTCTTTTGCTGCTTGGTCATTCTTATAGACACATGACCTGAAATCCAAGGCAGTAAATAATGAGTAGTAGGACTTACAGGCTGTAAGGTACAAATGGTGTACAACACCAAAGATTTCCTTTATGGTGTCTGGTACCCCATCCCCATTCTTAGCTCTACAAAGAAACCCATCCAACAATCAGAGATCATCTTGGCTGAACACAGTTCTCAAGCACAAACCAAAGAGGAAAAAAATTCCAGAAGATTATTTGTCATGAGCTCTGGGAGTATCTTTAGATGTGACATTATTTGCCCTCAGAATTGTCAGCATGAAGTATTTTTATTATGGTGAAAGACATCTTGGACCCAGTAGAGCTTTAAATCATGGATTACAGCAGAGCTGTAATCAATCAATCAATCACAGATTTCCAAGCAGACTTAAGCTGTAACTGAAAATCCATTTTTAAAAAACAACGTTCACACCTTTCAAAGTGATTGACCCCACATTAGAAGAGACCTTGAATACAAAAGCTCTGCCAGCTCTGGAAGGGGACAGTGGAAAGCAGCTCCCAAATACACCACAGCAAACAGACCAGGACATCTTCTCTCAGAATACCGGATCTAGCATGGACACTCCTCCATCACCATTCATATGCACCAGTTTCCTTGGTTTCTAATAACTGGCACTGTGTACCCTGCTATTATCAACTTACATTTGACTGAATTTGCTGCACTGATGATGAATCCTGGCCTTGAGCACTTCCTCCAGGAAAAGCCTTTTATAGCTGCTCACTTCCCCTCACCCCTTCACCTGGCTCCAGTAAAGATGTTCACATGATTTCTCTCCCTCATTTGGCTTATTGCCACGGTGCCTCTAAAAGACTATGGGGAAAAGAGGTGCCTCAGGGGAACTCAAGTTGTCTTCAACATCACCATTCCATGGTTAGTAGAGGTTACAGAGTCACCTGGGAGACAGGATGGCTTTCTAAGCAAAGTCAGAACTCACAACTTACCAGCTGTTCCTCACAATGTCATAAATCCAGAAGGAATTCCTTACATTCTCTTCCCGCTTCTCCTTGTCTTTACTGAGCCCTGACAAGACATGGATTTCGTTCAGTTCTGGATCAATGGTGGCCCTTTGAGTGAAACCTGTCATTGGAACTGACAAAAGAAAAGAAAAGTTACAAGCTGAAAACAACAGAGGACTCGGGAAGGGATCCAAGCAAATGCATTTCCCTCCCCCTGGAATTCAGGGGCTCATCATCCAGGGGCTGACTCCTTCCCTGCTAAAGCATCTCATGCCTTCCTATCTGTGATGTGTGGAAGCAAAAAAATCCACTGTTTCCTATTACATGGACAGAGTTTTTGGGAGACTACCAGCTCAGAAATGAGCATTAAGCTGCCTAAACACAGAGCTAAATGACCAGATGACCCTTGTGAATATGAATGGAGTTATTCTGTTATTATCTCATCCATAAAAGGAAGCACTGATTCCAAAAGGCTTAATTGCAAAAGCTGGGAAACTCCAGAAAATCCAAGATGAACTCATGATCACACAGCTCACACCCCTGCATTGCTTCCTGCAGGATAAAGATGTCAAGGAAGATGTTTGTGTTTTCTAAATAGTTGTGGTGCAATTACCAAACTATTCTTCTGTTTCACCTCTGGATTTCGGAATATGGTGAAATCCTACGGATTCCAACACTTTTTCATCATAATTCCCCGGAAAAAAAGGTCAGCAAATTTGTTTGGCAGCGCTTTTTGTTTGTTGTATAATTCCCCATTTCCTGTTTCCCTGGGCAACCATCCTTCCAAAATGTATTTGGGAAGGGCACGTGATCTTTGTTTACAGCTCCTGTTTGTCTCCTTTCTCTTTCTGGGTCAGTTTACAAAGGCTGGTAAAGGTTCTTGGCCTTTGGTCAAGATTCTGGCAGGAAAAATTCTCGTATTTTGCAAATTCTTCCTTGCAATTAAACTAAACTGCACCCACGGCCTAGAAAAGAAGCTCTGCACTAATAAGCCATTTAATATTGCTGTTTCAGGAGACACAAAATGGTATTTTGGAAGCCCATTCGGTAACAGGTTTCCTTCTCCTATTTTGCTCTTTTCATTTGCTAGGCCACAAAAGTAATAAACTGATTTAAAAAACTCTGAGTAGGATTTGGTTTTCTACAATTTAAGCCCCCAGTGAAGCATGAGCAACATCACAAAACCCAAGCATTTTTTAAAAAAAGAAAATAAAATAAAAAATGGCTAAGTCTTACATAAACTTAAGTAGAAACTGGAATATATTCAGATAATTCATTCTCAGTGTCCTGTTGACAAAATCCTGCCTTGTGGTTTTACAAACCCGCCTAGTTTGATCTCCAATTTTGCCACAAAGTTTTAAAGGACAATTAATCTACTTTATAAGCAAATGGGTGGCAGAGAAGATTAAAAATCAGTGAATAAGGCTGGCACAATGACTACACACCTTGTCTTACCTTCAAACCACAAAGACCTTTTTTTAATAAGACAAATGAGGACTGTGAAAGTTGGCCCACAAGGAAATTGAGAATAAAAAGACAATTATAGACTAACTATTGCTAATTTTTGAAGAATATCGTGTAATGTGTTTGCTTGCATAGTCAGGGACTAAATTGCTGACCCAAAAGGATTCAATTCAAGGCCTATTTGAGACATTTCTGGCAGCACAGCCCTCTAAATTTGATCAGCAATGCTAATGTAGGTGGAAAATGTCTTTGCAACCCTATCTGCTGCTTTGAACATTTGAGACCATGCCGGGAATATTAGAAAAAAACCCCATGCAAATCTTCAGAGCATTAATACCTCAGGCTCATTGAAATGAAAATTATTATAATCATGGCCAAGACGGTCGCTCTATTACCATTGATACCAAAAGCAACTGAAACTTGTCTGTGGAAGTCCCATCCCTCCTCCTGAAATGTTGTTAAATAAATGAATTTTCTATCTCGTTTATGCTCGATTTCCCGAAGCTGAAATTATTATTTAAATAATGAAGGAGGGAAAAGCTGCCAAAGTTCAATGCTGCTGGTTTTCTCCTCCTGATATTAAGGATGGAATTCATCTGCAGCAACTGCAATCAAACCCAAATTCGAGTCAAGTAATTTCAGGCTTCCCTGAGTCTCTTCTTGAGACTGTTAGAAGAGCAGAATGCCTAGAAAAATAGCAGAAATATAAATCCTGACATTTACTAAGGGCCTAAGACCAGGAGCAACTTACATAAACTCTGTGACCTATCTAAGCAACTGTGTAGAAACCGTATTGAAGTAGTGCCCTAGGCTAGAAAAAGTTGACATCCAGTCTTTTGCAGAGGAAGACAAAACTAGAAAGTTTGATGCAATATCATTAAAAAACCCCACAAGACAACACCAATTTGGTAAACAAGTCCCTGAAAATGAATAGAAAATAAGACAAGATGCTCCACAGTGAGCATGAGATGCTGTGATGCTTTAAACCCAAAAGAAAAAGATGTTTTCCAAGGAAGTCTGATCCTTGACAAGAGCAAAAGGGCTCCATAAAATCCTCAGGACTGAAATACTTCCACTAGGGGGTAAGAGAGGTTCATCATCTGCAAGTGCAGCAGACTGGCAGGAAATGCTGGATAGGATTCAAACGCTGCAGTCGGAGTATTAGAGAGGGACACGGGCTGGAAACACTGGAAAAATACTTGGGATATTTAGGTAACAAAATGTACATTGGGATGGAAATTTAATTCTGCACAGGCAACAAAACGGAACCTATAAAATAGAACCTGCAGCAGTGACAGTAAGTGATGGCTTGAGATGTATTTTTGTTAAATTTTAGGACTTGGAGGGAAAAGAAAGTCACAAAAGACGAGGGGTGAGGAGCAGAGCGCTGCACGATCTGTTAGATCCAAGGGGTGAATGAAGTGGTAGGAATGGCTCCATGGAAGTTGCTTCACTTCTGCTCCTTCACAGAGATGGAAGATCAGATTTGGAGCAAATCTCCATGGATTTCCCACCTCTCAGGGCACCTCTGGGGTGAGCTGTGGGCAGGCAGCTCCAAGGACAAGGCAGTGACCGAGGACTGAGCCCTGGGTGTTTTGAACACTGGCCCGTGTTTACACGACTTTAACTTGGCTCCTATGACAACAGGTCACTGAATGAAGAAGAAAAGCTGTAGAGAGAAATCACTAACAACACAATCCCAAAAAGTCTAGTAGATGGCAAATGCTTTTCCTGTGCCACTGCATGGTTTTCTTCCCCCCCTTTAATCTTATTAACAAGCCCAGGGTAGAAGGGCAGTAACTAACTGAAACGAAGTCTGAATCCTCATCTTATTTTCATTTATTTTTATACAGTAAAAATCAAAAGCTCACAGCCTCAATATCTGCAAACAATATTCAGCCACACAAGCCTTGAGTTCGCAGCCAGTTACATAAACAAGCAATAATTCCTGAGCAAGCTTCCATGAGGTGCTGGGGAGCTCTGTACAATGTAATTTCCATTTAAATATAACACATGGCAAAAGCTTTTCTCCGAAAGCGACACCTAACCGTGCAACAGCCACGTTCCCACCACCACATCCCTACGGAGGGGCCTTTGTTGGAGCCCAGTGATTATTTCAGGAACCTGAATATTTTTTGGCTCGTGTGTGCAAACAGACACAGTTGTTTCAAGCACAGCGTTGGCTGCTGCCAGTATTGAAGCAAGAGAACAGCTTTTCCACGGAGACGGAGTTTGCAAAGCAGGAAATGGGAGTTGATGGAATCCTAGGATGGTTTGGGTTGGAAGGGACCTTCAAGATCATCTCATTCCAACCCCCTGCCATGGGCAGGGACACCTTCCACTAGAACAGGTTGTTCCAAACCCTGTCCAACCTGGCCTTGGACACTTCCAGGGATGGGGCAGCCACAGCTTCTCTGGGCAACCTCAAGTGGAGTTTATGGTTTCACAGATGTTCATGTGGTACCAGAGAGAATTTTGGAAATGAAATCTCGTCTCTCACACTGGAGGGAATACTGTGGCAAGGTTTTAAACATGCTTTGAAGCATGGCAATGGCAAAAAAACTGTAGTCTACAGACCACATCTGAAGGATTCATGAAAAATCATTAAAGAAAGAGAGTTCACTACCAGCCAGTTAGTGCCACCTGAGTTATGAAACCCTCAGAACATGTGATGCCAATCCCACTGCAAGTGACTCGCAAGTATCCTCCCTCCTTGTGATGCCTTGTGATTACAAAATTGGGAGAAAGCTCCATCACGTGGATATTGCTGTTCACCAGAACCTGGCACCTCCCCGTGGATTAATTCCTTAAAAACTGGTAGGTCTGCAAATTACTCCTTGTAATTCCTATAAAATGGAAGCAGCACTTCCCTGGAAGTCTAATGGAGCAAGCCTTGATGAGTGACAGCACACAGGCCAGCTGTTGACACAGCAAGATAATGATTATCCTCTTGGATTTTTCCTGATGAGACTGCATCTGGCAGCCTGCCAAGGAGCAGCTAAGGAGACCATCCGAACAGTTTGGCTGTCATGTTGCCAAAGCAACAATCCGATGCCCAACACTCAGTTCTCTCTGAGGTTTTGGAGAAACCAGGTCAGTCAGTAAATCTGAATGGAATCCTGAGCTAGGGTATCTCTAAAGCATCCTTAGGATCTGAGGACCGGCCACTCTCCTTTTTACCTTCACAGGCAGAGGAAAGGCTTTTGGGATGGGTGCAGAGAAGCATCTCACAAGAGGAAAGCACATACAGGGCCTTACAAAACAAACTGCTTCCACAGCAAGGGATGTGCTGCTCTCTGGCAAGGTAGATCTTACCTGAACACAGGTAAAACATGTCAGGTGTCACAACGAGATGATCAAAATGGAATACTGCAGCTGTCTGAGCTGGATCCTGGCCATGCTGCTGTGCTCTTTTGATTCATGTTTTTCTGACTTTGCCTTGTTTTAAACCACTGTTTCCTGGGCTGAGCTCTGTCGCCTCTGTCCGTGGTGCTTATCCATGAAACCTCCCATCCAGCAGGTGCACAGTTGTGTATGTGGAAGGAGCACCTGCCCAGCAAGAGACTCGGGATCTTCACTGGTAGCTAAAAAACTACTTGTAGATTGCCCAAAGAATCACTTCACCATTCCAAGGAGCCACAAGAACGTTTAAGGCTTATTCGCATTTGACTTATGATGCCAAGGGATATAAGATGATGTACATTCTCCTGCAGAGGGAAATTCTCCCTCTGACCAAGAGCTGTGACACAGCCCCTGAGTCAGGGCCAGAGGGCATTATCACAGGAACCTTGACCACAAGTGTTCCATGAGCTCTCTTAGACCTGGAATGACTGCCCATGATTAGTCACGGAGTGCAAGTCAGGCAAGTTGTCATTCTAGCCCTTGGTGGCATCCCCAGATCCCCTCTGTGCTTCAGAGGAACACTCTGGAGTATGTTTGTTGGGCTTGGTGGTTTTTCTTTTGTTTGTTGTGTGTTGTTTATATGCTTTTTTAAAATAACTAAAAGTATAAAACTGCTCTAAAAGTGTGTCCATCAACGTAAAACATTTCTGCCTTTCCTCCAACCACAGGCTCTATTCAATGGTACTAAATCTCCTCCAGTTTGTACCACTACTGCCTTCCTTCACATCCAACACATCATCACAGCTCCATGTCTAAATTTGCTAAAATCACGTCCTTTACTCCAAATTAAGAAAATTCAACTGTTACTCGTCACCCACTATTCTCAAACATGTCAGACATACAAGGAAGTGGTTACAGGACCAACATCAAAGGCACAAACAAAAGCAAAGGAACATAAACAGCATAAGTATCTCACCCAGAAGATGAGAGCAGCAAAACCAACACATCATTACCACAGTTTTACAACACTGCAACAACTTCATGTCACCGATAATCCTTAACGATCCATTTTACTACTTTTAACAAAATCTTCTCGCTACTCCAAGAGATATTTAAACAAATGCACAATTAAAGTTCTTTTAGAAAGGGTAAAAATCAAAATAGCTCAACTAAGAATAGAACTGAATGCCACATGTGAGCCAGGAACAAAATGTAATCATGGGACTTTATAGGAACATTTAGGTCAGGCATCCTCAACTTGACTCATCACACCGAGCAGCTTAAAACTTCACAGCGACCAGGCAGGGAATCACTTTGTTCAGACAGATCAAAATGGTGTATCACTACCTAACAAGAGCACAATAAAGACTTCCTTTTTTCAGGTGAAAACAGTGCTGTCAACATTTGCTGTCTGAACTTAACAACCATTTTGTTCCCTTCCTGTTAAAATGCAAATTATCCCAGCATTTTCTTTCAAAA
>JAWWTY010000037.1:2270273-2338290 GCA_035222235.1 Margarornis squamiger
CAAATCCTGCTATACAGACTCAACTCACACAGCCACCCAAAACTGTATAAAACCCCAAACTCTGCTCTACAGACCCTACATACACACAGCCCCCCAAAACTCCGCACAAACCCCCAAACTCTGCTGTACCGACCCTCCCTCACACAAAGACCACAAAACTCTGCTGTATAGACTCTCCCTCACACAGAGCCCCAAACTCTACTGCACAAACATCCCCTCACACACAAACCCTCGCAACTCCACATAAACCCCCAAACTCTGCTATATAGACCTTCTCACACACACATCCCACCCAAACTCTGCTGTACAGACCCTCCCTCACACAGACCCTCATAACTCTGCACAAACCCCCAAACTCTGTTGTACAAATGCTCTCTCACACACAAACCCCCAAAATCTGCTATACAGACCCTCCCTCACACGTATCCCACCCAAACTCTGTTGTATAGACTCTCCCTCATACACAGACCCCCAAACTCTACTGCACAAACACCCCCCAGCACACAGACCCGTAAAAATGCCCAAACTCCCAAACTCTGCTGTACAGACCCTCTCTCACAGGCATCCCACCCAAACTCTGCTGTACAGACCCTCCCTCATACATAAACCCCTAAACTGTGCTATACAGACCCTCATAACCCTGCACGAACCCACAAACTCTGCTACATAGACTCTCCCTCACACAGACCCCCAAACTCTGCTATACAAACCCTTCCTCACACACAAAACCCCAAACTCTGCTATAAAGCCCCTCCCTCACACACAACCCCCCAAACTCTGCCGTACACCCCCTCCCTCACCCACCCCTCCGCCCCCTCTCCCCCCGCCGCCGCCTCCCCGCGCAGGCCCCGCGCAGGCCGCAGCGCAGGCCGCGCACAGGCCCGGCCGCCCGGCCACCCGCAGAGGGGCTCCCGGAGCGCGTCCCCAGGCACGGCACATCCCCGGCACTCACTCGGGCAGGTAGGTGGAGGAGAAGCTGCTCCAGCGGTGCAGGCTGTAGCCCAACACGCGGCTCTCGCCGCCCGCCGGACCCGCCGCCGCCATCTTGTTGTCAGCAGCGGCCCCGGCAGCGACCGCGGGGGGCGGGGCCGCGCTCTTAAAGGGGCCGCGCTCTTAAAGGGGCCGCGGCTGCGTGTGAGGGGCACGGACACAGGGAGGGAGCGGCGTGGGGGGAACGGGGAGGTGCTGTGAGGTCTCCGCAGCTGAGGGGGATCCAGAGGTTCAGGGGGCTGCCCTGAGGGGCTCAGGGGGTTCAGAGGGTGCCCTGAGGGGCTCAAGGGGTGCCCCGTGGAGCTGAGGGGCTCAGAGAGTTCAGTGGATACCCTTAGAGGCTCAAGGGGTTCAGGCAGTGCCCTGAGGAGCTGAGGGGTTCAAGGGATGCCCTGAGGGGCTCAGGGGGTTCGGAGAGTGCCGTGAGGGGTTCAAGGGGTGCCCTGAGGAGGAGCTGAGGGGCTCAAGAAACGCCCTGAGAGGCTCAAAGGGTTCAGAGGATGCCCTGAGGGGCTCAAGGAGTTCAGAGGGTGGCATGAGGGGTTCAAGGGATGCCCTGAGAGGCTCAGGGGGTTCAGAGGACACCCTGAGGAGCTAAAGGGCTTAGGGGATGCCCTGAGGGGCTCAGGGGCTCAAGGAGTTCAGTGGGTGCCATGAGGGAGAGCTGAGGGGCTCAAGGGATGCCCTGAGAGGCTCAAGGAGCTCAGAAGATGCCCTCAGGGGGAGCTGTGGGGCTCAAGGGATGCCCTGAGGAGCTTAAGGAGTTCAGGGGGTGTCCCATGGGGCTGAGGGATAGAGGTGCCCTGTGGAGCTGAGGGGCTCAAGGGATGGGCTGGGGGCTCAAGGCACTGAGGGATGCTCTGAGGGGCTCGGGCAGGGTGTCTTGTGGAGCTGAAGGGCTCGAGGCACTCAGGGGATGCCCTGAGGGGTTTCAGGTGGGCTATGGGGCTCAGGGGGATGCCCTGAGGGGTTCAGGGGTGCCCCATGAGACTGGAGTGTTGATTACCTTTCCCTACCTCACACAGGTGGCTGCTTGGGAAAAGGATCAAGGAGAACCCAGTGGGATACGATCACACGCCAGCTCCTGGAATAATGGGATTATGGAATCGTTCAAGTTGGAAGAGACCTTAAAGATGATCAAGTCCAGCCACCAACACCACCACCACCACATTCACCATTAAAATGGTGAACAACATTACAATTCATAGAATTCACAAAATTAAAGACTTCTTTCCATAAAACACTACTGTTGCCTGAAGTGCTCATATGTGAGCAACCCAGGAAAACGTACACAATTCTAAAACTTCTGAAAAATATACAAAATG
The DNA here is from genome assembly GCA_035222235.1 of Margarornis squamiger. Classification (NCBI taxonomy): domain Eukaryota; kingdom Metazoa; phylum Chordata; class Aves; order Passeriformes; family Furnariidae; genus Margarornis; species Margarornis squamiger. The sequence goes on from JAWWTY010000037.1 coordinate 2,272,589, forward strand.
CACACTAAAACCCCTAGGCATCAAAACCATGTCCCCAAGTACCACTTCCACACATTTTTTGAACACTTCCAGGCATAGTGATTCCTCCACTTCTCTGGACAGCCTGTTCCAGTGATTTACAACTCTTTCAGTGAAGAATTTCTCCCTTATATCCAATCCAAATCTTCTCTGGCACAACTTTTTTGGCCGTTTCCTCTTGTCCTGTCCCTTGTTCCCTGGGTGAAGAAACCAACCCCTCCTGGGTCCCCACTCCTCTCAGGGAGTTGTAGGGAGCAAGAAGGTCCCCCCAGAGCCTCCTTTTCTCCACATTCTGCTCCCTCAGCCTCTCCACATGAGCTCACCATAAATAACAGAGATTCCTTGTACAAAGGGAGTCTCCACAGTTTTTGAAGCCACCCATCAAATACTGGAACACTGCAAAAATGTATTCCTTAAGGATTCTTTTCTCAGGGACAAACTGAGCAAGCCTTCTCAGCTGTTCTACACATAGCAGCTTCCCAGTCCTTGGATCATTTTTATGGACCTTCTCTGGACCCTCTCGGGCCTGCTCACATCTTCTTTTGCATAGTGGATGCCAACACTGGACACAATATTTGAGGTGTGGCCCAACAAGGGCCAAGTGGAGTGGTATAAGGGCTGATTTATGTCTGCTGGTGATGCCCTTGTTGGTGCAGCCCGTCATCCCGCTGGCTCTCTGCCACTTCTGCTCCCTGGTAACTCCTACCAAGCTTCTTTTCCACCAGGATCCCTGGATCCCTTCCCACAGAGCTGTTCCCCAGATCCCAGTCTGTGCTGCACTCCTAGATTATGTTTCCAGGGTGCAAGACCTCACACTTGTCCTTGTTGAGCTCCACGAGGTTCTTGTCAGCTCACCCTTCCAGTCTGTCCAGGTCTTCCTGCAGGGTGGCTCTCCCTTCCAAAGGGTCTGTTTCCCCAATCAGTTTTGGTATTGCTGACAAACTTTATCAGGGTACACTTCATCCCATCAGATCACTAATGGAAGTAAGAGACAGGACAAGGGGGAATAGCTTCAAAGTGACAGAGGAGAGACTTCGATTAGATGTTAGGAAGACATTATTGACTGTGAGGGTGGTGATGCCCTGGCACAGGTTTCAAGAGAGTTTGTGGCTGCCCCATCCCTGGAAGTGTCCAAGGCCATTTTGGATGGACTCTGAGCAAGCTGGGATAGTGAAAGGTGTCCCTGCCCATGGCAGGGGGTTGGAACTAGATGGTCTTTAGGTCCCTCTTCCAACCCAAACCATTCTGTAATTTTATGATTCTATACTAAACATTAAAATATGCATAGTTTCCTCCTTTGCAGTTAGTGCTGCTGAATAATTCTCTGGCAGCACTGGCACTTCCCTGGGTCTGTGGTGCTCTGCTCCATCTGGAGGGAAGCTACCTTCTGAATCTCCAGACCTGGACCAGAGTGGATTTCAGTGCTTTAGACCACTGTGTGCCCCGAGTCTGGCTCTGAAACCCCAAACACTGAGGGACCAGCACATCAGATGGGGGTTCTTTTGAGATTGTGTAGGGGTTTTTGTGCAGAAGGGAGATGTTTTCACCCAAAGCTCCCACCAAAGCCAGAGGGAGGCTTGGGACATCCTTGGGGCAGCTCTGGGCTCCTTGAGAAAGCAGGGGAAATATTTCAAGACCAGGGGAGTAAAAAAGAAAAGCCAAACAAATAAACCGCTGTCTGTTGGAAATGACAGATTGGAGAGATATTATGAGGCAGGACAGCAGGATGCCTGGCTAGATTAAATTAGCACAAGGATTCTTTTATTTTTTTTTCCCCCTTTATTTTAGGAAAGTGAGTGAGAATGTGGCAGCAAAATCTGCCTGCGGATGAAAAACTCGTTCAGCAGCCTTGAAGCCTGAACATCAACTGGGTGTTTCAAAAGCGAGGGGGAGCAGCAAGCACTTCATCTCAAGACCCCTTCCCAGAGGGGGTTCGCAGTGTTTTCACTGGAATCAAAGCCACACAGCTCTGCAACAACACCACAAAGTCTGTGGATGAGGCACAAACATCCACATCTCCCACCACTGCTGAACTAACGAGCCTTTTTGAAGTTTGTGGCCTTGCCGTGGCATTTCAGACTTCACTTATCCAAACTTTTGCCTGTGGGCATCCCTCCTCTCCCAAAATTACCACAGGAGTAATAAAACAAATACTTTACTAATAATATACTCCCAACCCCAGAGGAAGAGACGCCATCTCAATGTTCAGAGCCTCACTAACAGGCAGCACAAGAGGAGCGATGCCATGTGAAACTTAGGACCTCTGCATATGAAATTTAGGGGATTGAGAATGGGGGGCAAAAGCCCCACAGCAACCAGGAGGAGGAGAAGGAAGAGGAGGGAGCACCAGCAGCTCCCTGCTGCACAGTGAGACAACCCCAGGATTTCTCAGCCCAGTATCCTGTTACCACTTGAATCAAGACCTGGATGCCAAGCCAGGGTATTTTTAGCACATTTTGGACTTAAAGTGAAGGGAATGCTGGTGAAATACGCAGTACTGACAGCCCTGGAAAATCTTTATTCATCTGCAGCACAGGCAGCAGGGAAGGCTGTGAGGAAGCAAAGCAATCCCGAGCTGCAAAGCAAGCCCTGGGTTCCTCCAGCTCAGCCTGCCTGGTGCTCTGCACTTACTGGTGGCTGATGCAGAAGGGGATTTTTCCACACTCTGAGTGGACAGGGCACGGTGGGGAGGAGTGTGATGTGCAGGGAGGAGTCGTGCTGCAGATTTGGACAGCCAGGAGCCTCCAGCTGAGCTCTCTGTATCCCAACCAGGGCGGCTGCCTGACTCTGGCTGCAGTGGTGATGGGGCCATGGAAGAGGGGGAGACCCAGAAAACACGATTGTCTGAACCTCACTGTACTGGTCCAGGGCTGTGCTGCATTCCCTGTGCTACTTCAACACTGGATCTTTGGAACCTGTGGAGCCCAAGGGAATCGATGTACCCTCTCCGACCTCCAGCAGTGACTGAGACCCACTGCTCTGGGGAAGAAACCCAAAAGAGGGCACTTAGCACAGAATCATTAAGGTTGGAAAAGCACTGTAAGATCATCAAGTCCAACCATTAACCCAGCACTGCCAAGCCCACCACTAAACCACATCCCCAAGTGCCAATCCACATGTTTTTTGAACACTTCCAGGGACAGTGACTTCACCACTGCCCCGGGCAACCTGTTCCAATGCCTGACCACTCTTTCAGTGAAGAAATTTTTCCAAATATCCAATCTAATCCTGATGCAACTTGAGGCCATTTCCTCTCATCCTATCTCCTGTTACCTGGGAGAAGAGCCCAACCTTCCACTGGCTCCAGTTTCCATTTAGGGAGTTGTAGAGTGTGAGAAGGTCCCTTCTGAGCCTCCTTTCCTCCAGACTGAGCCCCCCTCAGCTGCTCCTCATCAGACTTGTGCTCCAGACCCTTCACGAGCTTCCTTGTCCTTGTGAATCAAACACCTTGCAGAGCTTTCCTTCTCCTGAGCCCCTCACTTGGGACGTCACCGAAACTCTCCAGCACCATTCAGTGCCTCCTGGACCAGAGCTGGCTGGGTGGATCCATGCTTTGGCTGGCTGGTTTGTAAGGAAGGGGCCGTGGAGGGGAAGCGAGAGCTTTCCTTGCCGCAAACAGGGTCCCTTTGGCGTTCAGGGCCCAGCCTTCCAGAGAGCCCAGAGGTCCCTGAGCGGGTGCCTTGGACAGTAGCTGGAGTTGCTGGGAGAGGCCAGGGTGACCACAAGAGATGTTCCCCACATCCCTTTGCCAGGAGGATGGACACACGGCGCTCACATGCTTGTCATCAGAAAGCTGGAAACCCAACCACAGGAAACTCGGGGATTTGACAATTGTTTGTGTCAGCCTCGAGACAAATATCTCAACCCTTCCCCCCCACATCAGAAACTCGCTCCTCCACTGCGCGTGTGTTTCGAGTTTCCTCATGCAAAACCTCGCGTGGGCGTTTGGATATGTAATGAGCACATAGTTCAGGATGAAAACAAGTTGCGTGGAGGAGCCAAGTAACGCCAGAAAAATGAAAGCAATACAAACAACAACATGGCACGCGGCCATACCAGCTCGCTCGTGGGCCAGCCGGATCTCACGTCCTCCCCGGAGCTGCGGAGCCGATCAGCTGTTGGAAAAAGAGACCTCTAAAGACAGGCGGGAGGAAATAGCACTGGCAGCACAGGCCGCTGCGTGTTTCCTTCCAAAGCAGGACAGAGCCAAGGACATCAGGCAGAGCTGTAACATTTGGGGGCTTGTTGCTGAGCCGTGAAGTCAGGCAGAAACCTCAAGTGGGCTGCAGTTGTGTAAAGTCCCATTGTTTTCGGAGCGGAAGCGCAGCGCTGGCCCGGCGGGGTATTGTCGTACCAGATTTTGGCGATGCTCACCCAACCAAGCTCCTGCTGCAGGGCCAAGGGCCTCCTTTCACTCAGTATGTCATGCAAAGGAGATAAAACCTCCTGCCTGCACCAGGCCAGGGCTCGGAGCATCCTCCCAAGCCTGCTGCCTCCAAGAACCTTCAAAGAAAAATGCCTCTAATCGCAGAATACTCTGAGTTGGAAGGGACCCACAAGAACCATCAAAGTCTGACTCCTGGCATCTCCTCTAACCTGTGGGCAAGGCTGGAGCAGGAGCAGAGGAATTCCAAAAACTCCTCCAACTGGCCTCACTCATCTTCATCCCTCCTTTTGATGACGCGATGGAAAAAAAAGCAGCAAAGCTCATTGAGCCCCATTTTCGGTGGGGCTGCCATGCACATCCACACTGAAAAGGGATGAGGGCAAGTCTCAAAACCAGATGATTTCATTGTTTGCTCCCCTTAGAGAGAGGGATCATCTGTGCCTCCTTACGACGCAGTGAAACAATACCTCCTTCTAAGAGAGGTAATAAAATACCTCTTCTGACTAGGCCCTGATCCAAGCATCTGCTCCTGGGCTGTGCACTCCAATACCTGCTTGAGTCCTCTTCACCACCTCTTGCAGCATCCATCCTTTGCATGAAGGCTTAAATCAGTGAAAGACCTTGCTGGCAATCCAGAAGACTGAAAAGGGCCTGAAATGCCAGCGCCTCCATACAAGCATTGACATAATTCTCTGCATAAAAGCCAGCTTTAAAAGGCTTGTTTTGCAAAGCACAAGTGCGCATTTTTTTCGAATCAAGGTCAGTAACTCAGCTTCATTCACCAGTCTCCAGCTGCAAAACAACATGCCCCAGACAATGGAGGAGAGTGTATCTGAGTCAGAAGATGCCTTTTAAGGGATGCAAGTGGCTCCAAGCCACGCTGGGGAAAGAAGATCTCCTTGGCACCCTTGTGTGCTCAGCTCCATCTGAACTAAAACAGGGCACCCAAGGGCAGGAAAAGCCGGTGAGGTGGGAAGGGCAGCACAAATTGCACTCACGCTCTCTGTCCTTTGATAACATCATTGAATCACAGAATGTTAAGGGTTGGAAGGGACCTTAAAGATCACCGAGTCCCAAGCTTCCCTGACATGGGGACAGCTCCCACTAGACCAGGTTGCTCAAGGCCTTACCCAACCTGGCCTTGAACACTGCCAGGGTCGGAGCATCCACAGCCTCCCTGAACAACCTATGCCAGGGCCTCACCACCCTCAAAGTAAAGAATTCTTTCCTAATATCTAACCTAAATTTCCCCTCTTTCAGTTTGTACCCATTGCTCCTTGTCCCATCACTGCAGTTCCTGATGGAGAGCCACTCTCTGGTTTCCCTGGAGGCCCCTTCAGATACTGGAAGGTGCTGTGAGGTCTCCACACAACCTTCTCTTCTCCAGGCTGAACAGCCCCAACTTCCTCAGCCTGTCTTTGCAGGGGAGGCATCCAGTCATCCTAGCAACGTCATGGCCCTCCTCTGGATGTGCTCCAACAATTCCATTTCCTTCTTCTTTTGGAAAATGCACTTTTCCAATGTCTCCATGCCCACCAGTGTGACGCGTCGCTGCGCTCGGCTCCACTCCACAATTCATCGAGCACTCGTAGGAAGCAGAGGAGATGCTTCCAGTTGTGCCCCAGGCTAAAAATATTTACTCATCTCTTCCCCCCCAGGCAGGTGTTCTCATCCCAGGCAGGGCTGCTCCTGCTGGGATGTGCCTGCACGTCAGGCACACGCTGCTCATCATACACCACGGTGCTTCTCTCTTTCCTACACGCCCGGGGTGCTGTGATGATTTCTCTGAATCACCCAAAGAGGATGCTCTGTCCTGTGTTTCAGATGCAGAATGTGCCTTGGAATTCAATAGTTGCTATAGTGCCTAATTACACATTTTATGGAGTACTTAGTCACAATGGCTAGAGCTCTTGTTATTAGGCTTGGACTCCTTCTGTTGCTTTATTTTAAAGACCTTTCTACTAAACATTTTCTCTCTGCGTTAAAAATAGTGTTTTGCAGCATTTTCTCCCTCCAAAGATATCACCAAGTCACGGAGCACTGATCAGCCAATGGACAGTGGGAAGAAGAGGGTTTGCAGCCTGCTTTTGTCACAGCGCTCCACAATGCACGTACAAGTTGGCTCAAATGACAGCAACAAAACATTTCCCAGGAGCTCCTGAGCACTGATCCTGACAACAGCAAGTCTGCCCTTTGGAGACAACTCACACTGTCTTGGGGCATCCACACCTTCCCCTTGGCAGCACAGAGAAGGTGGCTCCTTGGGTGCTCTTCCCAGGGGATGATTCAGCCCATCACAGTGGGACATGTCTTGGGGGAGGCTGAATCACTCTCCTGAGGTGCTGGTCTATTTAAGCACATTCTAGAAGAGGTTCAGCTTTGGTGCAGTCAGCTGAGATGGATAAGACAAACCCCATGCTCCGCATTGCTCTTCCAAATTGGAGAAATTAGAACTCAGTTGGAATTGAGTGGGAGGTCACACCCCACCTGCAGTGCTGCATCCAGCTCTGGGGTCTCCAGAGTCAGAAGGACATGGAGCTGCTGAGGCAAGTCCAGAGGGGGCCACAAAGATGCTCCAAGGGCTGAAGTCCCTCTGCTCTGGAAACAGGCTGGGAGAGCTGGAGAAGAGAAAGCACCAGGCAAACCTGAGAGCCCCTTTCAGTGCCTAAAAGGGCTCCAGGAGAGCTGGAGAGGGACCTGGGATAAGGGATGGAGGGACTGGGATAAGGGATGGAGGGACAGGATAAGGCGGAGTAGCTTTAAACTGGCATAAGGTTTAGATTGGATATTAGGAAAAAATCTTCCTTGTGAGGGTGGGCAGGCCCTGGCACAGGTTGCCCAGAGAAGCTGTGGCTGCCCCATCCCTGGAAGTGTCCAAGGCCAGGTTGGACAGGGCTTGGAGTAACCTGGGCTAGTGGAAGATGTGGCAAGGATTTGGAACAAGATGATCTTTAAGGACCCTTCCAAGCCAAACCATTCTATGGCTCCGTGATTCAGGCACAGGGATGCTCTCCACCCTACACAGCAGCATTGGTCTTTCCCCTATTAACCTCTCTTTGTGCCCGGGTTTCTTCGTCTGGAGAACCGAGCTAAATACTTAATTGCCTACTTTCTAAGGAGTCAGGCAGGATAATTAGCTAATGTTTGGGTAATGTGTCATAGGGTAGGAGTGCTAAGTAGTGTTGCTGTCAGCAGCACAGTGGGAAGTGAAGGACTCAATCTTGTTTTTCAGTCGGGAATGTCACAGTCCCCCCTAAGTCCATTGTTCCCGTTGACTGGTTTGCTGAAGGCAGAGAACTTGGGCAAAGTGTTTAAAGGAAGAGGATGCCAGGGACAGCAGAGAGCTGTTTGTGATCCCGAAGAACTGTCAGAATAGCTGGGTGGATTTTGAAAAGAGAAAACTACCAGTGAAGGCAAAAGCAGGGAACATGCTTGGGACTGCCCAGCAAGTCCATCCGTCTGTAACTGTGGCATAAATATTCAACAGCAACAGCCTCTGAGTAACAAAAACGCATCAGGGAAACTTTTCTCGCACTGCACTTATTGCAGGCAGGCAGCACAACAGGAATCTCAGCACGGGGACCCATCTAACTCACCCTGGGGGCTGAAGCAGACTCAGCCCGACAGAGATTTCACATGTTTAATTTTTATCATTCTGCAAATTGTGTTGTGGATGAACTTCAAGCCCTTCTCATGTCCGCTGATCATAACTGATGAGATTTCAATCGTGCCTCCTTGAAGTTAAACATCTGAGAGACACTTTGGTTAATAGTTTGCCTTTCAGAGCAGTGCATTAGCTCTCTTGTGCTCCTGTCTGCTTAATTTAGAGCGAGTGGCCCAGAGTGCTGCAATTAAGGAAGGAGGAATCTTGGGCTGAAGCTCTGGATGCTTTCAAGTGACCAGCAGACCCTTCAGTGCCAGCTTGTTTTTTTACGGTGGCTGGAACAACACTTTCCATGACTCACTACTAATTATGCTCTGGATTTGCAAACAAATGTTTTTAACCTCTTGTTGTTGTGTATGAAAATTATAAACCCACCAGCGCTGTCCCGGTGCCCTCCAAGGATCTGCTGTCCCCCCTCTGCAAGCCTTGGCTCCTGCCAGGCCAATCTGGGGAGGCACATTCTCCCTCTGCCTTTTTTCTGAAGTGTTTCTCACTCTCTCTTATTTATTCTCTCATCCTGAGGACAGTCCCATGCTTTGATCTATGCAAAAGATGACTTTTCCAGCAAGGCTGCTGGGCTCTCCCTGGAGTGTCCAGCCACAGGCCACACGGAGATGGTGCCAGCTCCCGTCTCTTTTCCCTGGTGTTTGGTTAGCCAGCCACAGAGAACCTCAGCAGCCTCTGCCAGCTGCTCTGCATCCTGTATAAGCATCTCACTCAGGATCTCCACAACCAGGAGCAGGGAGAGGAAAAACCACGGGTAACCTGGAATTGATCCTCTCCACCGCCAGCATTCTTTGATCTTTTGCAGAGGGATCCGTAAGGAGGAGCGATGCTTGACCTCTGGAAAAGGAAAGCATCCTTTCACTTTCCAGGCCTGATGAAATGCACATCTATGGACATGCACATAAAATGCCCACATGCCAAACCCACCAAGCCATCCCAGCACTCCCTGGGGACGGATTGTGCCCAGCCTCCAAGGTCTAAGAAAGGCGGCTTTATTCCAGAGCATTGCTTCCTGTTGTGTCTGTTCCTGGTTTTATAGTAAGTAGGTGGAAATACTGGCAGCAGTTCTGGGAAGGGCAGGGCTTGGGGAAGGATGTGCCCGTTCACCAAGGACACCCTCCAGGCCACGGCAAGATGCTGCACTTAAGACCCTCTTTGGCACTCAAGCACAAGTCCAAAATGAGGGAAACACACTGCTCCCATGAAAAGGGAGGAATTTTCCTTCCACCAAGGGCAGAAGTCACATTCTCTGAAGGAATAAGCAACTTCTCTTAGTGCAACTCACTCAGGGGATCTCAGGTTGCCTTTTTTCCTCCAGAGGCTGCCCCAGCAGCAAATCCAGCTCCATAGTCTCTGTACTGTCCAGAGCCCAACCCTTAGGGCTCCCCCCTACCAAAAAGCTCTTTTGGGGGGGATTGGGGTGACGGGATGGGCACATTTTTATCTATAGATCCAGAAATTTTAAGGCCATTGAAGGACAGCATTTCCATTTTCTTGGGAGACAGGAGGGCCAGGTACACAGCAGGAGGTTTCTCACCAAGCTCAACTTCTCCTGCCCCACTGGAAGGAATTTCCCAGGAGCCACAGATGGGCGTGGATTGGTGCCTGAGCCCATTCACACTCTGCTGTCTCCGAGGTTACAGGGTTTTGCAATCTGTTTCTTGGGAGGAGAAGGTAGGCAACAGTCCTGTGACTGCTGAAGGCTTGGGATGGACTTGTGCTTACAGGCAGTCATCTGTGTGGGCTTGGCAGGCAGAGCTCAGAGGTTTGTAGGATGTGGGAATGCCATCCCTGCTGCTTTCCTGACCTGCTCCCACATCCATGGATTGGGCGTGGGGCTCAGGGGCCTCCCCAGACAGCTGAGAATGAGGAGTCCTTCTCCAGAGATGCCAGAGGAGGAGGATACACTACTCAAAGTCAGAGGAGAAGGGAGACAAGAGTATGATCCAAGTCACCACATCCTTCAGCCTCGGCACGAGGGAAAGCACAGTCCAGAGAGCATCAGCCCAACACATTCTGGAATAAAACAAGCTCCCTCCTAAACCCATCCAGCACAGGTTTTCCCTTGCTGGTTTAGACTGGAACACAGGACAACATTCAGATTGTGTCCTGAAGTGGTGCTGTAAGCCACAAGCCAAGCACATCCCAATTTCTCCTGCTCCTGGGTACAACAGGAGGGACAAGTGCAAAAGGCTGCTTTTCCTTCTCCAGTCTGAGAACTCAGCAAGGCACCTCACCTCCTGCACAGGTCATCCCTCAGTACCTTCCTGCTGATGTATCCCTGTTTGCCCGGACTTACACGTGGAAATTCAATTTCCTTGGTCTCTGGGGCAAGTGAAGGAGTTTCCTTTGCATAAGCCCCGGGGTAAGAGCCTTTATGCAGACACCTTGTTCCTGGGATTTGTCTCAATGGGGGCTAAGTCTGGCCGTGTCCTTCTTCAAGGTGAGGCCCTGATCCCATGGGAGTCCTCCAGTTCACCCTCTTATCTTCCCTGAGGCCCTTATTTCTGCCCTTTGCCTTGGATCCAGTCATCTTTGTCGAGGCTGGGGAATTTGGCTCCATATAAAACAGGAAGAAGCTTGAGGGTGTGTTGTAACCTCACTGAATACATGATGTACCCTAAAGCTACGGATTTGCTTGTGATTCCCAACTCCTTGTTTGCCCTGGATGTCTGGAGGGCACCTACCACCCATGCAGAGCCCTGCACATGAGCCCAGGTGAAGCAGAACAGCCCTGCCTCCTCCAGCAGGATGGCAACAGCAGACATGGCTCCCCCTGGGAATACACAGCTCTGAGGGTAAAAATAACTTGTTCTGGAAATGGAAAAGGGCAAAGCAAGCAAAGGAGAAAGCATGAGTCAGGTTTGCACGGGCAAGGGAAGGTGGGAGGAAGAGCAACAGCACAATACTGAGCCAGGGGATCGAAGCCACAGAGCAGTTTGAGGGGGTGAAGCCCAAGAAGTACCAGAGAGACAGGTCTGTCTCTGGAGGACGAGGGCTGGAAGATGTGTCCCTGCTCGGCCTGACCTCACCTGGGCAGTGTTGGAGGGCATGGCCACAAAAGCACATCCCCAGGGTGCTCTGAGCCCCATGCAAGGCTCTCCCCTCACAGTGCTGCCCTCACCGAGCTCCTCCCCAGCCCCCATGTGTCTCCTTCGCTGCTGACCCCGTCCCATTCCATGGTGGAGATCATGGCATTGGGAAGACTGGAGGTGCCAAACCTGCCCATGGTGGGTTCTGAGGTGTCTCACATCAAGAGAGAGTCAAACCACCCACTGCTGCTGCCCGTGAGACCTTGGCTTCTCCTCTGCCAGCAAGCAGCAGTCACACCCCTGTGTGGGCATCCAGAGCAGGGGCTGAATGAGGAAGCAGCTAATGGCTAAAAGGCAGATAATTCCAAGAAAATGCTTGTGTGTATTAAGCAAGGACAGTGTGTACTCCAGACGGCTCAGAGAGGAAAAGAAGCAACAGCAGTGACCTTTTATAAGTGATGGAAAACTAGTCAGATAGCTGGGAACTTGGAAAAGGAAATGGAAAGAAGAGCAATCTTGGAAATTTTTACCTGGCAATTCTGACTTTGGTCCTGAACACAGCAAGAGGAAAGGCAGGGTGTGACATCAGATGATGGGATAACAAAAGTTAAGGCGTAGGGCTATTGAGGACATGTAGATGGAGAGATTTCTTATCAGTCCATAAAATGAATGGATGTGGGAACATATATCAACTCATCAGTGAGGAGTTTGATGTAGTGTCTAACAAAGCCTTCTATTTTTTCTACTTTTTTTTTTAATTAATTTCTCTTGGCTTGGGTCTGAACCTCTTGGCTGAACATTGCAATTTAAAGGTCCTCTCAGATGACCAATCGGTACCTTGACTCCTCACAGATAAAGTTTGATTGTTTCTGTCACTGACCCCGTCCCTCCGCTGAAGCTGCTGCTCTGCAGACATGGAACCACTGCATTCATCTCCTTCCTCCAAGCTCCGTGCAGATCAGACTCGACAAAACACTGCATCCTCCAGGATGGAGGCGGGCAGCGAGAAAGCCAGAAAATGAGTCATCCCAGCCTTACGGGCAAGAATTGCCTGGATTTGCACCGTGCAGGAGGCAAAGAGCTGTGCAAGGGGCTTGCAGGGAGCTGATGCTGGTCCTGCTGGGATCCTGGACCCTTCCCAAGGATCACTGTGTGCTCACATCATCACCATCATCATCATCATCATCATCATCATCATGAAGACCTTAATCATAGAATGGTCTGAGTTGGAAGGGACCTTGAAGATCACCCAGTTGTAACGCCCTTCCATGGGCAGGGACACCTTCCACTATCCCAGGTTGCTCAGAGCTTCATCCAACCTGACCTTGAATCCCAGTCCCAGGGATGGGACATCCACAACTTCTCTGGGCAACCTGTGCCAGGGCCTCCCCACCCTCACAGTAAAGAATTTTTTCCTAATACCTAATCTAAACCTACTCTCTTTTACTTTGAATCCACCCTCCCTTGTCCTATCACTCCAGGCTCTTGTAAATAGTCCCTCTCCATCTTTCTTGTGGGCTCCCTTCAGGTGCTGGAAGGCTGCTCTCAGGTCACCCCAGAGCCTTCTCTTTTCCAGGCTGATGTGTAGAACACACAATTTTGGTTATACCCACATAGTGATAAACTGGTTGATGTCCTTCCTGTGCTGGGGACCCCGGAGCTGGATAAAAATTAAATGACACTCAATGAAAGTATTTTCCTGACATGCCCTTGTTTCCCTCTCTTGTCCTGCAGGACCTGGGGCCATCTCTGCTGACTTTCCATCAGTGAAGAACTGTCTTCTGAGAGGATGCAGCAGCAGCAGCTTTGTGGCCAGAATCCTAAGGGGCAGTAAATGTAGGCCACACTGCAAGAGAAAGTGGCTTTCCAACTGTGTGGCAAGAATGGCCCCTCATTAAGGAGCTGAAATGGGATCCATCAAGGCTGTCTCTTGCAACATGCCCAAGTCCTGATTACGGTCATTTTCCTCCTTGCTTCCACTGCATGCCTGGGAAAGGGCCGCAGTAATTAAAGTCTGAATCTCATTAAAATCCAGAAAGTGCTTGGCTTTCTGAGAATCCAATTATCACAAACACTACGTAACGCCAGTCAGGGCATGGCTTGTTTTTGGTGTTTGGAATTATTTTTGTTAAACCTACAAATATGGTGTGAAATCAAATTTTCCAGAGGACGCCGCAAATCCGAAGAGGGCACAGTTATAAAAGCAATTGAAGAAAAACGCCTCGGAGAGGGAGGGAGAGGCTGCAAGGAGGGAACATGGGGCTGCTAAAGGAGGACAGAGTAGCAGTGCCCAGGTAGAAGGGATGATGCACATCCCACCCAAAGCCCTCCAGGGACAATCTGGCTGGGTCTGAGCAACCATCCCATCAATGTGGTGTAGTCCCAGCTCCTGGCTGGTGACTTTAGGCACAGAGCAGTGGCCTGCTGTGACTCAACTGTGTCCCAAACTGTCCTGACTCACCCCATGGCTGCTTGGGTTTTGCAGGGAAAGTCCTGGAGTTAATGGGCAGCCGGGTCCAATGTGTATCCATGGGATGGGCATGAGGTGGGAAATGATAGGACCTGGGCAGCAAGAGAGGAAGCTGCTCTTCCTCTCCCTCCTCAGTGTAGCAAACCCTACAGAAACACATCCTGGGATGCAGAAACCTGCCCCTTTCCAGGGAAATCGATCTTGCTCACAAGACCTTGACTGTGGATAGGGAGGAAATGGGGTCTCCAGCCTTCTCCAGGATGGGAGCCTTTCTGAGGACACAAGCTGCTTGTCTCAGCACATCTACACCCAGTCCTCGTGACCGTGCACCAACTCTGTGGTCCTTTCCCCAAACACAGGAGCAACATCCCGGGTTCCACCCAGATCATCCTCCCTCTCTGCTCCCAGCATGTCCCCAGGCTGTGACCCCAGGGTGTCACCCCTGTCAGGAGCTGAAGGTGCAGTTTGGGGCGCCTGGCTTTGCTGCTCACCAGGGGAATGGGGACAAGGCACGTGGCTGTTCTGTGCCTCACTTTTCTGAGCTGTAAACACGTATTAAAACAATTCTCTAATTTGTTGGGTGCTGACAACCTCCAGCAGCGACACTGAGGAGCTCTGCCAGCCTGGGCTAAAGGGTGCTGGCTCAGTGCAGAACAGCACCCTGTTTTTGTGGCACAGCAGTGTCTGCCATACATTGCACTTATGTAAGTTACTCAGCACTTAGTCGGCACTTCACACCTTTAACTAATTACACACATTCGAGCCGTTTGCCAGCAGGAAGAGAAAAACATCCAATAATGACTGATCTGGAAGCAATTGGACTGATTTCCAGATTTCTTCAAGAGTGAGAATTGGGGAAGGTGGGAAATAGGGTTTTGGAAAAGAAAGGCCGAGCAAAAAGATGCATTAAAAGAGGGGGAAAAAAAGTGTCTGTATATATATATATATGTAAAATGTGTGCATGGAAGGAGTTGCAAGGTGAAAAAGCCCACTGCAACTCCTCATGGAAACAGGCTGCAGCACCTCCGAAGTACATTTAAAATTCACCTCCTCCTTCTTTTTGCAATTAAACGCATATTCTTATGCACCTCGACGTTTAAAATAAATAATGACAATTTTTAGCGCTAGCAATTAAAAGCAACGCTGTTTACATTTTAATGAGCTCCTCCAGTGTGAGTAGCTCAGCTTCTTTCAATCAGAAACGGATGGATTTAGAAACAAGACATCTTTAAATGCGCTTCAGATTTCTGTAAACAGTAGCCCAGCTCTGCTTTCAGGTTCTCGGGGTGGAGGGAACAGAGGGACAATCTGCTGGATAGAGAACTCCGAACAGCTTTTCTTCCCGGTGGCGATTCTCTGTGGGAGTGCAGGAAAGGAAGTTTATTTTGGAAGTGAGAAAAATAAAGCAAGGTTTTGTTCCAGGAGAACACAAAGATAAGTAGCATCTGTGCAGCTGGAAGTGCTGCGTGTGGCTGTGAAGCCCATATTTACAGCTGCAGAAATGCCAGGTACATTTTCACATCCTGGGAGGACTTCAGAAGGCATCAAAGTGCTACCAAGCTGGTTTCCAAGATGCATTTTCCACCCACCTTTGGCTTGCGCTTGGAAAATCATTAATCATGTTTCGGCTCGGCGCCATCCGTGGGCCTTGATTCGGCGTAGTGAGAGTTGATGAAAACTTTACTGCTGATTTCAGTACAAACCCCAGTGTTGTTACAGCCTGGGAATTACAGGTGGGGTACATGGGGCCCTAGGGCTCCACACATCAACGCTGATCCATCAGGACCTCCTTCAACAGCTCCACGTCTGCAGGCAGCAGGTTGTAGCTGGCACATCTGCATCTCGCATGTGAACCTCTTGCAGGAGATGTCAAAACACCACGGGGAAAGCTTTGGCTGCTAAATAATTCCAGCGTAAACAGCAACTGTGAGCAAGTTGATAAAGCGGGTTGAAGGAGAGGCAGGTTGGGAAACGCAGCATTAATAGGAGCAGGGTTGGGTTTGGCACTGCTAAGCAATGTTCTCCTTCCTGCAACCTCATGCTGCTCAGGGATGAGGTGTCATCCTTTCTGACTCACATCAAAACTCAGTGCCTTGCCCAGGGCAGCAGTGAAAGTCTTTGGAGGTGGGATGAGGATTTAATGCTTTTTTTTTTTGAGGAAAGTTATCAGAGAACCATAGAATGGTTTGTGTTGGAGGGAACCTTAAAAATCATCCAGTTCCAACCTCCTGCCACAGGCAGGGACACCTTCCACTATCACAGATTGCCCCAAGCCCCATCCAACCTGGCCTTGAACACTTCCAGGGATGGGACATTCCCAGCTTCTCTGGGTAAGCTGTGCCAGGGCCTGCCCACCCTTATACTAAAGAACTTCTTTCTAATATCTAATCTAAACCTACCCTTCTTAAGCTCCACTTCTGCCCAAATATCCCTTTTTCCCAGCAATTTCAGCCCTGGCAGGCTGGCAGGGAACACACTCCAGAGGCACCAGAGCTCCTGAGAGCTCTAGTGCTGGAAAATGCATTTACCTTGTCTCTCTGCTTCGGTTTCCCTCTAAAAATCCTTGGCACAGGGTAAATGGAGGGAAAACACCCTCCAAAGACCAACTGTTTTTATGGATTTGGGAGAGGAAAGGCAGATCAGTGTGATTTGGGATACAGCAGAGTATCCCTGCCATGGCTAAGCAGGTAAGGAGAAGGGATGAGGTATTTGGGGTTTATCTGGGGTATTTCCATGGGAGATGACTCCTTTGCTCAGGTGAAAAAGGCTGTGAAGATTTCCTTGGGTGATTCCTGGTGGTTCCCCCCAGGGATGCCTTCTGGTGGGTGAACCTCCAGGCTTGTCCCTGCCAGCCCCAGGATGCCCTAAGCCTGTGACCTTCCCTCACTTCTCAGTCTCCTCCAGCTACATAAATAAGCAGATAAAATAGAAAGACCTTTGAGAGCTTTGCATTAACTCGTGACCCGCTGGGTGCACGTGGCCAAAATCACACCCGGGTCCTGAGTTGCTTTCAGAGAAATCCATGAACAGCCAGGCCCAGGGGAAGGAGAAACACCTGAGAGTTGAAACACAGGAGAGCCATTCCACAGGGAAATGCAGTTTGCAGACTGACATCACAGCTCCCGTTTGCCCAGCGAGGTGAACACCTCAGAGTCCGTGTGATTTAGGTATTATTCCCCATGGCAGGGCTGAAATCTGATCCTAAATTCTCAGTTTAATCGCACTAGTGATGAAAGTGGGATTTTGCCCCCAGTTTTGGCACTTTCTGTGTAGCAGGGGTGATGTTTCAGGCATGAGATGGGGCCCCCCAAAAATGCTCCTGCACTTGAAACATCCTTTCCCCATCCCCAGAAGCATGTGTGGGTGGTGAGGGCAGGAACGCTGGTGCAAAACATGTCCCCCACGCCAGGCCAGTGCAAGGCCAGCACCCCAAGCACAGGAGAAATCCAAGCTGTCACGGCTGGTTGTGGCTTTGTGACATGAGGTGGAGTTGCCAGCTCCTTGGGTGCCTTGGAAAGGAGCCCCTGGCTCATGGGCTCCTGCTGTGAGGCTGCAGGAACACCCCAACCTCCCCAAAACTGCTGGGTTGCTCTGTCTGGCTGCTCTGAGACTGCACTGGGCTTTTACATTTTTCCAACCAATCCCCCGCCCAGTTCCTGCTTCTCTCTAACTCAGCTGCTTGTCCCAATGCAAGAGTCCAGCACATACACTCATGTGATGAATTATGCTTTGGAAGACCTTCCTAAACTTGCTTCTTACAGAATGGGAATGGATGGGAATCCTTGGACATGCAGCTTGTGAATGGAGTTCAGCCAGGCCACGGAGAGAATTTCACAGGGATACAAAGCAAAACAGGGATTTGTGGGATTTTAAGTCTATGCTTGAAAGGACAGTAAAAGCCAGGGATGAGGGAGGAGGCTGGAAAATCCCAAGCAAGGCTCTACCTAGGGCTGAAGTCCAGGAGTTTGTCCAACATAACAGTAAGCCAAGGATGAGTCTCAAGAGGCTCCTCAAGGATGGGGAGCCATGGACAGATGTGTGCTCCTGGATCCAGCTGTGCCACTGGACGTGCTCCCCCTCCAGCCACTCCTCCCCACCCTCCAGCTGCTCCAGCCTGTTTAACACGGAGCAGCATCGCTCGCTGGAGCAGATTTGGGGACAGAATGATACTTCCATGGACACAGCGGTGCAGACTGCCTTGTCCAGCTGAGGGCAGTAACAATTATCTGGGACATGGTGACATTTCCAGCTGGAAGAGCCCTCTGCAGGGTGAACATCTGCCCATGGATAGAGAATATGAAGGGGTAACCACGTGGGAGCCCTTTGAGACAGTTAAGGATTGCTGGGAGGAGGACATCAAGCCAGGCAGGAAAACTCCTCGGTCTCCACTGAAGGATTAAGAAGGGATTTACATTCAAAAGGGAGCAGGGAGGTGAGTGAGGAGGAAAATGACACTATTGACAAGCCAAAAGAGCCAACACTCTGAGCCAATACTCTGAGCAATCCTTAAAATCCTGTCCTGCAAGTGAGGGAGAAAGAGGAAAAAGAGGTTCTTTATATTTAAAAGATCAATCTGTGTAGGTTGCAGACATCCAGTATTTAATCTCAGTTGCTAACAACGGATTTGTTAATGAGCCTATTGATCCTTGGGTGGTTGTATTTGAAAATCTTTGGACAATGTCATCTTTGAGAGGCAGAAGAAAGGAAATGTGGTGGTGATTTAAAAGGAAAAAAGGGGAGAATATAATTCTGGCAATCACCAGCCTATAAAAGTAATAGAACAAATATTTAAGGAAAAGAAAACATGATGAAATGTTTAGAGCTTGGTTCTGTCCACACAATAGTGTCAATGGGGAGAAAATTTGCAGAAGCCAGACACTGAACAAAATTACCATGAGACAAGAGTCAGACTCGAGGGATGATGGGCACAGAAAACTGCCAGTTTTCTTCTTTTCCTGCTCTTTTTGGTGTGAAGGGGAACGCTGTGAGGGAACGGCCCGGCCCGAGGATGAAGGCAGCGCAGCCTTTTATGAACATCTGTTTTTATTTTGACTAATGTATTTTGCTGCTTTGTCTTAGGAAATAAAAAAATTAGGGGGGAAAAAAAAAAGCCATGGTCTGAAATGTGGTTTGTACAAAGTGAAAACACATTGAGGTGCAGTCAGTAATCCTGAGCAGGACTGGGCACACAGGCCAAGGGCATTTACTGAGGCAGAACAAGAGTCAGGGCTAAAGATCAAGTTTCATTAATGTCTTTGCTAATGAACTGGAAGGATGATGCCTTCCTTCCAGTATAAAATGAGACACACAGAGGATGGTAAATTTGAAGAAGTTTGGTTGATAATAAAGAGTTTTTCTCTGGTTTTGTTCCAAACACCTGGAAATTTCCATCCAATATCAAGTGGCGTTGAACACACTGAAACATCTCATTGCATTGAGTGACATCTTCATTACTCACCACTTAGCCCACTCAGTGTCTCTTTTTAACCCTCTGAATGTACTTATGGATATCTTTCCCAGGTCTTTCTGCAGACCCAGCCCTGGTTTGATATTTAGAGAGACATTTCTGGAGCAAACACGGCCACCTTCTCCAGGTTCCCTACCTGGCTCCTTTCCCCACCTACAATGGAAGCCACTGGGAAGGCTGATGATGAGCTTTGTGCCCTCCAATGTGTGTCCCATCCCGCTCACCTCCAACCTAACGTGGCTTACACTGGTTCCACCAGCAGTCCCCGAGCTCTGTGTTTGCCCACACGCTCCCCTGGCCGCCTTCTCCCTGCTCTACTCAGATGATTCATGGCTCTTGCTCAAGACCTTTCCATGCGTGAGGTCTAGAGCAAGAGCCGTGAATCGCTGGAGCAGCCCAAGACACATCCCTGAAGCACCAAGCCAACCTCTCCTGGCTGTCAGGAGAGAGGGAGCAGCAGAGGACACGGACCTGGGAGCATTTGTGTCTTCTCTAAGCAGGCTAAAAGGGCACAAGATGTTTCTGGTGTGGATTTCATGGCCTTTTGTCTTTTCTCACAGATCCAGCTCAGCGGTAAAAGGGAGTCAGGCTGGAGATGGGAGAGCATTACCCTCAGTGAGGGAACCAGGAGCCAGGATGGGAAAGGGAGACCTTCATCTGTCAATCTTCTCAGGACCTGCTGGGAATGAAGGGAGAGGAGGAAGAGTGGGAATGGCAGGAGGAGTGGTTTCTACAGTAGATCCCAACAACCCATCCTCTCTCATGTCCCTGGCATTGCTCTGGTCGGAGCACCACTAGCTGTCCTTGGGGCATTGTGGTCTCAGACACCAGGAACAGGAGGCCTGAAGAGGGGAGGGACAGACAACACTGACACCCAAGAGGTCTGGGGATGTGGTGGGAATGTGTGGAAATGCACTCAGGAGGTGCATTTTGCAATTCCAGAGCTTTTGTAAAGCCTTAAATGAGGGGTGGGGTTCACAAACAGTGGGACCCTTCAGAACCACTCGCTGGAATTCTCGAGTGCCCCTGAGATGGAGGAGGAAGAAATATGGAAAGAGCAGAAATAATGGAATGGATGCAGCAACTGGTGAGGGGATGAGGAGCAAAATTAGCAGGCGTGGGTCAGCCATGAGGTCGTACTCTGCAAGGGGCAGGAGGTGTGGGGGTGAAGCCTTCTGGAGAGACAATATTTATCCAGTTTGGTTTGAGTTTTGAAGCTGCTGGAGAATCTGCTCCCAAACAACCAAACAAACAGAGGAAAAAGAAACGCATGCGAATGGATCCAAATGTCTCCTTATGGTGTTTTGGGGTTTTTTTTCCTTCTTTTTTTTTCTTAATGAAATATGTGGATTTTGCGTTTGCAGCACGTCAGGGCTAATTTTAGGAACGTGCAATTATTTTCTTTCAAAAGAAAAGCACCCAAGGGGTTGCAAAAACCCTGCAAAAGATAATACGTGGTCTTCAGCCCCGAAGGCTGAACCTTTGGCTCTCCTGCCAGAGAAGCAGCAATCCCTGGGGTGGAAGGGCAGGCTGTCTGCAAGGCTTCCAACCAAACCGTGATCCTCGAGCAGGGCAGGAGACCAAAGAAAACTGCTGCCTCCCAGCACGGGAAGCAGGGTGGCCTTCCCAGGGAAAGCAGCTCCAGGATCACCGGGAGCTGGCAGGACCTGCTGTCGGGTACCTCCTCATCCTTGCCAGCCTCCAAGGGACCTCCTGGCTTAAGTGGGGACAGCACAACCCACATCTGATCCTGTCCCCTCCCTTGGAGCTGCTCTTCCAGGCCACGCTGGATTTGGCCGTGGACGCCCCGTTCTCTGACTCAGCCTTTATATCTGGGGAATTTACAGCCTTTCCTTCCTGCCAGCCTTAGTAAATAACCCCGTCATCTGACCGTGTTTTGGGAACTGACCAGGAGCAGAAGCCTAGCAGGCAGGCTGAGATGAGGACCTGCATCCAAGGAGCACTGCCAGGGCCGGGGAGGGTCCCAGTGGGACTCTCATCTGTGGCATCACCTGCAGCATCACCATCCCCAGCGAGACCCCTGTCCAACAGCATCACCATCCCTGGCAGAACCCTCACCTGCAGCATCACCATCCCCAGCGAGATCCTTACCCGATACATCATTCCTGGTGGGATCCATGGCATTACCATCCCCAGCAGAACATGGAGCCAGGACCAGGGGGTCTCGCCCACATGCAGGAAAGGGAACACTGGGCACAGCTCTACTCCCACCCCTGTGATGCCTGTCTGGGCTCTGGCTTTTGTTTTCCTTTTTCTTGGAAGAGCATCCATGAGACTGTGAGGAGGGAAGGAGGGAGCAGGGGGGTTGAGGCCACGGAAAACCCAGGTCTCCATCAGCCCTGTGCTTCAGCACTGCTGGTACCTCCTCCTCTTGCTTATTCACCCAGTGGGAGCTGCCCAGGGTTCTACACAGAGCAGAGCAGCAGACTCGGTCTGTGCCAGATGGGACAACCCACTGCTGCTGGACAGACCAAAGTCACCTCTCCAGATTCCCTATAGCCAATTTGGGCATCCTGGCTTGCCCCCTGGAGGCAGCCCCATGCACTTTGGTGGAGGCAATAAAAACGATGCTGACAGCAACAAGTGTGAGGATGAGCTGAGGGAGAAGTTTAGGCATGTCTGGAGGGCTTCAGGGAGAAATCTGCCCTTTTGGGATGTTGGAGCAGCTCTTCTGGATAGGTGGGATCATGCAGGGCTGGGGATGGGATGAGCCAGAGCCTAAATCCAGTGTCTAAGCTGAGGCATATCTTGGAATGGATGATTGTCTGTTGCAAGAGCACTTTTTCCCATTAGGCACCTCAAGGATAATGGGCTTTGCGAGCAGGTAGATCAGAGAGGTATTTTAGTCCCCTGTGGTGAGGGAAGTCAGGCTGAAACTCCAGGGCTGTTGTGGAAACTGTGGCCTCTGTGCCAGGAATTCTGTGCTGCATCCTCCTGGAATGGGTGCAGGGAAGTGCCGCTTCCTTCCTGGCTTTCCTCTTCCCTGTCATCACCTCGGCAGGCTTTGAGGGCTGCTCCAAACACCCCACGGCATTTCTGGAGCCCGGATGTCATTGAAATTCCACCAGGTGATGAGTCTAATTTCTGTGCTCCCCCATCAGAAGTTTACCCTTATGGAGGGTCTTAAAAGCAGCCCCTCCTCACAGTAAGACTTTTCCCTGCACCAGCAAGTTGCCTCAAGCACCATCCCCACATTCCCTGTCACTAAAGCTGCTGTTCCCTATTTAACATCCCCACAGCCCCCAAATCCCTCAGCTCACTGCAATGATTTGAGCTGGGGAAATGATCCAGCATGGAATAACCTTGCAAATACAGTCCCTCCCCAGGTCGTGCTCAGACAGCACAGCTGCTGCAGAAATGCTCCCAGAGACACTGAGCGGGGCTGGTTTGGTGACCAGGCACACCCCTGCATCCACAGAATGTTTTGGCACCTTAAAGATCATCTCCTTCCACCCCCCTGCCATGGGCAGGGACACTTCAACTATGTGTCAGTCCTAGAAGGCTCCAGCACATGGTGAGCTGGAGGAGGAGTGTGGAACCAGTGCTGATCTCCAGGCCTTGGAGTACCTGCGTGTACGTGTCCTCTGGGGAGCTGGGCTGCTCCAGGTGTAAAGTATCCTCTGTTTTGTGGCCAGGCATTAATTTACCTTCTCGTGAACGCCTGCCTGCTGATAGCACATAATTAGTTTCCTGTCCAGCGTGCACTTATCTTGTCGGTGTGCTCGGTGCATTTGGCGGCGGGTTCATAAATCAAAGAATTCCTCTGTCCCAAAGAGTTTCCGTGGGCAAGCAATGCCCCAGAGGCCCCACAGCAGTGATTAATGGCACCCATCTCCCCGTTTGGGCTGGTTTAGGGCAGCGTGAGTTACTGCTCTAGCTGGATCACTGAGAAATTTGTAGGTCGGCACGACTTCCCATCCCCAGAAAGCACAAACCAGCAAATCCCTGTGAGGCACCAGAAATAAGTGAATAAGTAAAAAGTGCTGCTGGGGGCCTGGCAAAGACCCCGCGAGACAAAAATTGTAAAGACAATCAGCAAATTGCCACTCTGGACAAAGTTGTGGAGGCAGCCTCTAATCACCATCCCGATGTAGGGCTGCCTTAGTCATCCTTTATTGATTCCCTTCTCTGTGAATCATCAGCTCCTCGTGGGGAAGGGCTCTCCAGCTCGGAGAGAGCTTGGAGAGACACAAATTACCGGCGCACACGTAAGCAGGAGCAGGAGAGCGGAGGTGCCGACGGAGATGCTCTCAGTCGTGTGCCCAGCAATTGGGGAAGGTGATTAGAGCTGCTCACCAAAGGAAAAAAAATTAAATTTTCAGTGGGTGAAAGGCAGTGGGGATGCAGAGGAGGCTGCTGGTCTTCTCCAGGAGGGAGGGTCATCTCCTGTTCGCCTTCCAGGGAGCAACAGGGATGGGGTTTCTCCCTTTGACCAAACAGCCTCTGCTCTTATTTAACCAGGTGAGGAGCTCCTCATGTCTTCACCCAAACTGAAGCAGCAGGAGCATGTCAGGAGCAGTGATATGAGGTCAGCTACATTGCTTTAACACTCTTTAAATCATCCATGCTCTGTCACACCTGACCTGTCTCCCCTCCTGCTCTTCCCAGGACATCACCTGTTCAATCACAAGAGCCAAAATTTTCTCTCCTTGCCCCGTGGCCATCCTGCTCTTGCTGTGAGGTCTGTGCACGGAGCAAGAGGGACTATCAGGAAGGATTTGGACGTCCTGGAGAGGACCACAAGGAGAGCAGTCCTTGAGGCAGCTCTTGTCTGGCTCTGCTGGCACTGGCACCGAGCACAGCTGGGTTTGAGAGCGGCTGCAAGAGCATCCTTGTCACTTTGCACGCAGAAACTGCAGCAACAACAGGGGTGGTGGAGAGGGCAATGGGGAGGGGGTGCCAGCCAAAAACCTGAGGGGCTTCCTAAATGCTCAGGGCTGGGTCCTTGCCATTAACCCCAGGGCACAGGCAGAATCCATCCCCTCTCCACCCTGATTTTGCTATCCTGCCTTGCTTGGGAGGCAGATGCCGCTGCAAGAGCGAGGCAGGCGGTTCGCCTGCAATCCAGAGCAGAGCGAAGGCGAGCAGGAGCTTCCGCTGCCAGGGAACGAGCTTGAAAGGGATCCAGCGGATAAAGAGATATTCAAAGTTCAGCTAATGAGTGGGATGAGTCACTGGCTCAATGAGACAAAGGTTAGGCTGGAAAATAAAAATCCTCGCTGCAAGGAGCGGGGTTGGTGGGGATGCAAAAGGCGGGGGATGAGGCATAGCCAAAAGCAGGCAGTGCTGACAGGGGCAGAGGGGCAAAGTGATGGCTGTGGCTGGGATGTGACCCCAGGCCTGCCCCAGATTTTGCCCAGGATGGGCACGGGGAAGCTGAGACAGTGGCCGTGGATATTGAGGCACACGGCAGCTCCCCCCAGAAGTCAGGCAGCTCTTCTGGGTAAAGCACATTTATTGGGGGCCCCAAGGAGATGCTGTTTGCAAATGAAGCACAACAGCCCTTTCTTCACCCCTTTCAACAACCAGCACTGCTGAGAAGGGACAGAGGATGGTCAGACCTCAAAAAACACTAATTAGTCACTGGGAAGCATCAGCCTACTCCCAGTGCTCTCGTTCTTGCCACTGTGCCCGAGGAAGAGAAATCCTGCAGTAAATGTGTAGTCCTACTCCAAGGCATCCTGAAAATGAGGGCTGGAAAACCACCACCTTCCTGCTCCTTGGGGGTACCCAAAACTTCTGCTGGAGCACCCCTGTGTTAATGCTGAGCAAAACAGAGGAAAAGATCTTCTCTCCCCATGGTCTTTTATAGTCCAGAAAAGAAAAAGCTGCAGCCTGGGAGCCTATAGACAGCACAGCACACGTGTGGCACGGAGCAGGTGCAGTGCTGAGGGGCTTTGCTTGTGGTCTTGGGACTTCATTTTTTGGATGGGCTTTCGTTTCCTTCACTGCTGGGTTCACCCCAGGCCAGCTGCAGTGCCACCTGGACAGAAAGAGAAAACATTCCCCTCCTCCTAACAGTGAGAAAAAGAGAGATGGGGATGGATGGAGCAGCTTTCAGAGAAAGCAGGGCAGGAGCCCAGAAAGAAAAATGGGAATGGGTGGGAGAAGGAGGGATGCAGCAGGGGTAGGGGAGCTGAGAAATGCAGATGAGTGAGCCAGCCAAGCCCTGCTGCCCATTTGAGCAAGGTGGGCACTCCGAGCCCTCAGCAGCCCCACGGGAGCTGCCACGTGCAGTTATCAGGGGTGCCACAGCAGAGCAGACAATGTCTCATCACCCACACGCAGGGTTTCAGCAGCTTTGCTCCATACGGGGGGGAGACGCACTGCAGCACCCGATGCTTATGGATGATGGGGGGAAGGGGATGGAGACAAGGAAGAAGGGAGGCAGAGATGGGGCTGGAGGACAGAACCACCTTCCCCTGTTTCCTGTGGACAGATTTTTCCCCCCACATTTGCAGCCTCCTCTGAGCACTTCTATAACTCCCTTTTGCTATGAGGCCTCCAGGGGCGGGAGGTTTGCTTCTGAGCAAGGGGCAGGCGAGGAGGCAGCTCGGCCAAAGGCAGCAGAGGGCAGGATGCTGTCCCTCTCCCACAGCCTCCTTCTTCCTCTCCAGCTTCCTTCCATTCCCAGGGCTGAGGGTCGGATGCCCAGGCACAGGCAGAGGAGAAGGGGTGTAAACTAAAGGCAGCACAATTGGCAAGAGACACCTGTAGAGGACCAAGAGATAACTGTTTGTCCCTTCCCCATATCCACCCTTGCAGCTCCAGGCATGCTTTATTATGTTCTCCAAAATCCTTGTGCTACCCTTTAATGAATTTATTTGGAAGCTGTAACAGCACAGGATGGAAGAGAGAGGTGTGGCAATTCCCAGCCTGCTCCAGCTCCTCTCCTCCCAGCGGATCCACAGCACAGCCCAGGCTTTCCTGAGCTGGCTGCATCAAACTCCTGGAGTTCAGGAGTTTGGGTGCAGCATCCAAGAAAAGATGTTTCCAAAGGGGGCACGTGCACTGGGTCCCACACCTGGTCCTGCTGTGTATGTGGGTGCTCATGTCACTGTCCCCAGGGAAGGAGGCAACAAGCTGGTTCCTACAAGCCTGAGGTTGCTGGTAGTTGATTGCAATGCGGGACAGGAATTATTCCAAAGGAAGAAGGATGTAATGCAAATATTAAAGCATCTGCACTTGGAGATTTCTGTGGTCCCTAACATGCTCTGGAAGTCTTAATTATTCAAGTATTAGTTTTGCACATTTACACCAGCTTTGCTTTGCCAGCCCGCTGTCCCTCTATCCACCAAAACCAAAAAGTTGGATGTGCATAGAAATCCTTAGCACAAGAGGTGATGGTTTTAAACAGAAGGAGGATGAATTTAGATTAGTTATAAGGAAGAAGTTTTCTACAGTGAGGGTGGTGAAACACAAGTTGCCCAGAGAGGGGGGGGATGCCCCATCCCTGCAAACATTCAAGCTCAGGTTGAACAAGGCTCTAAGCAACCTGGTCTAGTTGAAGACACCTCTGCTCATGGCAGGGGGTTTGGACTAGATGACCAACCTGGCCTTGAATATTTCTAGAGGTGGAGTATCTGTCTGGGCAGCTTCTGCCAGTGTTTTACCACCCTCTTTAATTCCAAAGGTAAATGTGAAACCTGGGGGTGAATGTCTGAACTTGGGCTTCCCAAAATGCAGCTCCTGCATTGGCAGTGTTGAAGAGGTCTGTGGCCTCATCCAGCCCCAGGTGCTGTCACTGCCAGGAGCTGGACCTGCTGTTGTCACCAGAGCAAGATGTGAGGAAATGGGTGGGTTGAATACAGACAAATGTGAGTCATCTGTGAGTTCAAAGAAAATGGTGACAAATCAAATTGTTTTTAAAAATTATTTCCATTTCAGGGGTCAAAGGCTGTGACGGATTTCTCTCAAAAGCCCTGCTGAAGGAGAGTGACTCAAAATAATGCTTTCTGGCAATAAGAGTATTGGCATTTCTGAGGCTGCACAAAGAGGTCCAGACTGCCACAAAAAGACTCTGATTAAAATAAAATAGTCCCATGACTGATTGATGTTTGCAGAATAGAGATACGGCTACAAGGCATGGGCATGGACAGAATGGGGCTCATCCCACCAGAAATTCATGGAGCATATTCGCTCCTGGCACCCTGGGGAATCCAGCCTGCAGCATGGAGCAGCCATATCCCACCAGGCTCAAATCCTGCCCCCACCTCTGGTCCTGTGCCCCCACAGATGTGATCAGAGATCATCCAACAGCTGTAGACTGCAATGATTTGGGCATTTTGGTGACAGTCCTTCCCAAGGCTTGAACAACGGAGTAACTAAATAATTGTCCAGAGAAGCTGTGGCTGCCCCATCCCTGGAAGTGTTCAAAGCCAGGCTGGATGGGGCTTGGAGCAACCTGGTCTAGAGGAAGGTGTCCCTGCCCATGGCAGGTGGATTGGATCTGGATGGTCTTCAAGGTCCCTTCCAACCCAAACCATGCTATGATTCTATGAACTGGCAGAAATACACGTGCAGAGGGGGCTTGGAGAAAAGTTTCCTTGCAATAAAGTTTTGCCTGTGCTTATTTTCTTGTGCGTCTTGAGCTAATTCTTTCCCAGGGTGGTGCTGAGGAGCTTATTAATTTTACAAGAGTGAAAACTTATCAAAATGTCCTATTTGCTCTCATCTGTTGGTCTGAAATGCACGTTATTAAAGTGAAAGTGAGGGAGCAGCCAAGCCCTCAGCAGCTCGTGGTGCTGGAACAGCAGCATCTCAGCTGTCCCCCGGGGACACCACGAACAAAGAACACCTTCTGAAAGCTTTGAATAAAAACCCACCCCTTTTAAAGATGTGAAATATAAATGGGTTTGTGTCTGTACAGCCAGAGTAAAAGTGAGACGAGGAGGCAAAGGAAAATAAACAGGCTGAGTTTAAGAGTGATTTACGCCCAAGGGTCGTGGTTGCCGAGGTGAGAGCTCGACTTTGAGAAGTCAGCACTGTGTTTTGGCTCCAGGGCAATGAGTGTTTCAACAAACATTTGCCCTTTGCATACCCTTATCACCCTTTTTTCCACCTTCAAGCATAATCTGGAGGAGATTGGCCTTGTCCATTGCTGGGTGAAAACCCCATATTTGTGTCAGAGAGGCATTAAGGAGGGGACCTGATGCAGGGAATCTGTTCTGCATCATCTCAGGCACATGGGAGCATTTAATTCACCCAGACGATGCTCCCAAACCAAACAGAGTCATCCCTTTAACATGACATTATCTCCTTGCTGCTCTAACTCCCATTATTAGCTTGGAAACAAGTTTTACTATGGTTTGCCAAAGGGATAAATGGGAATAAAGGGGTGAAATGAAGAGAGCAAGTGTTTAGGTTAAATGATGAATTTTCTTCTTGTGGAAATACGGGAAGTTGCTCGCATCACATACTCTTGGACAAGGCTGGAGACCAGTAAATAAATAGAACAACCCTACACTGGCATGAATGAGAGCTGAGTAACCTGTCATGTCTTTCCTATCTCTATGTTCAGAGCAAAGATTTTGCTTTAATTGGCTTTAAACCACCGATTTAAGTCATTCCCAGTACTCCAGAACCTGAACAACAGCCAAGTTTTTAATATACTGACTCTCATGCAGCTCTGCAGGGGTAGGAAAACACCACGACCTGTTTTGCACATGGGAAACTGAGGCAAAGACAGATCAAGGCACAGCTTGCAAGGTGGGATGGCTTCATGATGAGGTGGGATACAATGGCCACTCCAATGACATGGCCAAAAAAAGGTTGCACGTCCCTTGGGATGTGGGGAAAATGGGCAGAGAATGGCACTGACCGTGGCCAGCCTGATGGAGCAGCTGGACCACTGTGTAGAGCACCATTTCTTGGCTAAGCTGAGCCTGGCCTAACCAGATTTCAGTGCTGAAATTTAAGGTGGGTCACCCAAAGATGCCACATGGGCAAGAGTGTGAATCATCTCTCCAACACCTGCACAACGCTGCCATCTCCCAAATCCCAAAATGTGCTTGGCTCCGCACGATTAACCAACCAAGTTCTAGCACAGCAGCGGAAAATAACTTCTGGCAACTCATGTGAAATACCTGGAGCACCTGTGAGTCACTTCGGAAGCATCTCTCTCTTGGTGTTACACAGCAGGTCTACAACTGCTGGATTTCCTGTCAAGTTACAGCTCGTTTGGTCCCCATACCCTCCTCAGCAAGCCCATCAAGGACATCTCTCTACAGCACATCCAGCGAACACCTGCCCAGAGAGCTCTGCTCTGAGCTGGGATGAACACATTCTTCCACTCCCTCAACAGAACAGCTCTTCCCTTGGATGCTCTGTGTGACTTGACCCTCTGCCAGGTTTGGAGCAGGTTTGGTTTTCATCCAGGAGAAACAGAGACCGGGCTCGTCAGCGTTTGCCTCAGAGTGTCCAGGCACAGGTTCCAGGTGCTGTGCTGAGTAACCAGCAGGAGCCACACCACCCTCAGAGCCAAGGTCAGGGAAGGTCCCTCCACTGCCAGCGACTCCCAGGTGATGCATCAGCTCTTCTTGAGCCAGTGGCACAGCAGAGCACCACGGGCCATTCCAGATTTCCAGGCACCTGCTAGATTGCAGGGACACTGCCCCTTGCCCCCAGCAGCCTCCTCCCTTGCAGTCCTGTGAAGGCAACTCCTTGGTGAGATCCCAAGGTGATGGAGCCACGCCGAGTGGGAGGACTTTGCTCCTGTCCTGTCTTTGCAGCCAGTCCAGGACAAGGTTCAGTGTCTGGACGTGACTGACTGGCAGCGAGACAGGACCGTTCTGGGCAGTCCTTGCAAGTCAGCAGTGGCTGAGTTTTGGCAAAGCCTGGCGCAGGAGCAGTCGGTGACATGGCTGGTTGGCACCCGATGGTTGGACCTTTTCCTTTGCGCAGTGAGGAAGCAATGTCCTTCCTCCACCCCTGGCAAAGGGACAGCACTCATCTCCCCCAGTTTGGGATGTAAACAGCAGGAATCTACTGCTCTCATCACCCTGGGCTCCCTTCAGTCACCCGCTGGTGGAGAGACGCAGGTGCATCGGGAGATTGGTCTGTCATTTTGGATGCCAACTCAAAAATGAAGCAAATCAGGCCCTACTGCTGCGATCAGTGTTTGAAATGCTGATCTTGTGTCTTGTGAGTTATAAAAATGCTTCAGTGAGGCACTCCACAGCCCAGGCACGAAACCTGAGTTTTCTCATAAATGGTCCTACGTGTCTTATAAACATATCAAGGTCTGTTAACATGTCAAAGCCCAGCAAGGGGTGCCATGTGTCTGTTGAATTCAAGGGGTAGTACCAAGTTAATCCCTACAACAGCTTCCCACTTTTTTGGGGAGTACCTTTCGTCATTTGTTGTGACAATGGCCAGCTCAAAACCTGTGGGTGTGGGTCATAAAGCAGAAAATCCACGAGCCAGTCCTGCCCTATCTCACCAGAGAGCTCTGTGCAAAGAAAATCTCATTGTCCTATTTATGTTTTGCCCCAAATATTTCTCATGGTTCTTGAATATCTTCCAGGGCTTCGTTTTTTGCCTCTGGCACACTGGACATGATGTTGGTCAACCGGCACTGTGCAGTGGAGGGTCACCAGGAATGTTGGCCAATGTCGTACTGGGATATCTCAATTTGGCCAAGACATCTTCTCTGTTGCAGTGGTGTTGGTCCTGCATTTCCATGTCACTTTGGGGAGGAACAGTGCTGTGTCAGACAAGGGAACCCACCAGGACTCTCATGGGCCACATACAACATGCTGGGAAGTGCATGAAGATGATGGTCTGTATTATCAAGTTTTAGAGCTGTGGTGGCCTCTAATGGTTTTATTTAGGCAATCTATAACACATCAGGTGCCACTTTCCTTCAGTTTTCTTTTCCTTAGTTAATGTGTTGGTGGAAAGCTTCTCCACCTGACCCTGCACTGGTGGTACTGTAAGAGCTCTGCAAGGACACAAGGTGATTCTGTGTTTATCACAGGTGTTTCTAATTTCAGTATTTCCTCATTGCCCTTCATCTCATCAGGCTGAGATTATAATTTATTGATAGTTTTAGAATTATTTTTTGTCTCCTGAACACCTCAGAGACCCTGAGGAAACAAAGTTCTGTCATTTTCTGGTACCTTACATGCCTTATTTGTTTAAAAGAGCTTTTGGGGAAGAACAAGGGAAACATTCCTGAGTGTCATCTGGAGATTGTCTCTTTTGCAGTGTTCCCCTTTCTGTCTGGCACTCAGCTGAGCTAACCTGCCCTGTCCTTTGGAGTAGTTAATTCCACTGAGTGATGGAGATATATGGTTTTTAACTTCTGGGTAGCACTCCAGGATGGGTTAGTAAATCACCCAAAACTTCCCACTAGAAGATGTATTACCTTGCTTTTAACATTGTGAACTCTGAAACAATTGGGCAGAAGTTTTCTATACTAAGTGTTTTGTACAACTGCTCGATCTTCAGCCAAAACCATTCAGCCATTTCTAAAAATGGGTACAGAAGTGTAAGTTGTTTCTCCCTTTTAAGAAAACACCTGTGGATTGGAGTTTTGGAGTAGGATTGTCCCTTGGATTTCTGCGAGTATATCCTGAATGCAATCATCTTACAAACTGGACACTGGCCAGCGCTCAGGTGAGATGTTTCTGCTGAAATCCCAGCAGACTCAGAGCCCACCAGGTGCCCTCCCTCCACCTGGAGACAGAGCAGGACCATCCCTGTACACTGAGGGCTGCCAGGTCCTTGGGCCCTGCGGGGTTCAGCCACAGACAACCAGAGAACAACACTGATTAGCTGCTCATTAACAGAGCTCGGCACATCCTGAGCGCTAAAGGAGGCAGCAGCTCAGTGCAAAAAATAGCTCGGGAGTGCTCAATTAAGGGGCATCAGGGCTCACCCGCTCCAGGGGGATCATAGGAGGTTGCAGGGATATTTTTAAGCCAGGGTCTTCCTAGCTTGTGTTTGCTCATCTTCGCTTGGCCAGGGTGTCCCACCACAAACGTGCGTGGAGTCAATCTGCTGAGATTTTTGTATGATTTTTGAAAAAAATGGTACTAAAATTAAAGGAATACAGCTGTCTGTTACTACAAAGTATCAACGGCAATGATTTCTTCTTGTCCAAACCCCAAAAGGACCTTGCATTAGCCAGACACACCACACAGAGCATGGTAGGGCAGACCCAACAATGACCACATTCCTTACTCACAAGTGCAACCACACTCCTTCGTCCCACGTCCATCAGGACAGAGCAGATGTTCCAGCAGCACATCCCAAGCACCTGCCCCGTCCCACCAAATATTTGTCCCCGGTTCACCCACAGTGGCAGGGGTAATGTGACCCTGCCCTGGCCCTGCAGTGTCACCCCATGCCCAGCCACTGCTCCAGTTTCAGGGGGTCACATGGTGCTTACTCAGAGGGGTGAGGTAACATCCCTGTCAGCAGTGACGCCATCGCCTTCCCTGTAAAGCACCCTTCTTATCGCCTTCTCAGTCATGTTTTCCTGGCAGGCAGCCCAGCCAAGGGATATGGTAATCTCCAAACCCTATCAGGGCCATCAGCCCAGGCTGGAATATCTCACTGCAGTGTTTAGGGTGATTGTACCCATGCACATAGAATCTTAGAGTCATTTAGGTTGGAAAATATCCTCCAGTTCATAGAATGGCATCATCATTTAGGTTGGAAAAGATCTCTAGGATCACCAAGTCCAATCATTTCCCCAGCACTGCCAAGGCCACCACTAAATGATATCCCCAAGTGCCACATCTGCACATCTTTTGAACACTTCCAGGGATGCTGATTCCACCACTGCCCTGGGCAACCTGCTGGACAACTGTTTCAGTGAAGAAATTTTTCCTAATATCCATCCTAAACCTCCTAAACAGCCAGAGGCTGTGTCCTCTCCTCCTGTCCCTGTTCCCTGGGAGCAGAGCTTGACTCCCCCAGTTCCCCTCTCCTGTCAGGGATTGCAGAGCCAGAAGGTCCCCCCTGAACCTCCTTTTCTCCAGGCTGAGCCCCCCCAGCTCCCTCAGCCGCTCCTGCTGCTCCAGATCCTTCCCCAACTCTGTTGGTCTTCTCTGGCCACTCCCCAGCACTTCAATGTCCTTCTTGTAGTGAAGGACCAGCAAGACAGGACAGGAATTCCTGGCTCCCTCACCCTCTCTCTCACAGCTTCTGTCATTCCCAGGCTGCTGTTCCCATGGCTCTCTCCTTGGCCAGCAGGCTCTGTCCCTTTCTGGTGCTGTCTCCTGGCCCTTCCAGGGTGACACAGAGAGCAGAGGTGGTCTCCATGGGGTCCTTCATCTGGAAAGGGACTGCAATCATAGACAGCAAGTGTAAGTTGGCCTAACACGCAGCCCAGGTGGATTTTAAAAATCCACTTGTTTTCTCCTCTGGATGGCATTCTTGCTTCTCATGGTAGGTTTCAGTGTTGCTGACTCACGTAATTTTATTATAAACCTTGTGATATTTCATGCCATTGATGACGCGAGGGTGGCCAGAGTCACGTGGCTCTGTGACAAGGAGCTTTTATTAGGGGCAAAAATACTCTGGTGCATTTGTGGTCCTCACGCTACGAGGGAAGCAGGAAAATATGCCCCCTAAAGGTTCAGAAAGCAGGAAAGGAAGGAAAAACCAAAACACAACCTAAACCTGGATGATCATTTCATAAACCCCCATGATTTTTAACCTGCTGTGATTTTTCCTGGTGCTGGTTCACAGCTGCTCTCCCGAGAGCAGCCACTGCAGTGGCTTCCAAGCTGTTCCCTGAAATGTGGAAATCCCCCTTACACAAACAATGGCACTGTTAGTCTTGCTGATTTTCTGGAAGCACAAAAACATGTTTGTTTTCAGCCACGATCCACTGAGGGAATTTCCTCCCCCATTTGGAGTTTGGGAATGTTTTTTTATTCCTCTGAAAGCCGTTTTCCCAGTTTCCAAGATCCTTAATAAACTACAATTACCAAGATTAGGAGCATTATGTGGTTGGCATCCGACACAGAAACAGACCCTGAATTGTGATCGCTTTGGTGGAAACTGGCTGGAATTGCTGAGGGAAATGATCCCTTTCCCTGCACGGAGGGTGAGAGTGTGAAGCCAGTGTGCTCCTATTTGGGATAACAGGTTCTCTGTGGCAGGAATTTTGTGTCAATGGAAGTGCAGGCACCTGTCCCAAGCGCTGTGCTATGGCTGAAAACCAGGAGTGGAACTCTTTGCACCATTAAAAGGTTCTGCTGGGGGGTTTGCAGGTTCATGGGAAGGGCTTTTCCCAATAATGGCTGATCCTCCAAGGATTCAGCATCTTATTTATCAGGGGATAAGCACGCTGGAGTCCCTGTCTCCACTCAACATGCCCCAGATGTTGCTGGTGGCCATCACATCCCATTCTCTTCCCACTGCAACACTGTGAATGGCTTCCAGCAGGAATTTGATGGAGAGATGGATGAAGGGGAGAGGAAAGGCATCAGGTCACCACCTGGATGGGTGACAAGGAGGAACATGCTGTCCTCACAAGGAGCATCACTCCTGGAGCTGGTGCTGGATTTGAGGTCATGGAGCCTGTAATTCAGTTGGAAGATGATCTATTCTTGCATGTGGGGACAGGAATAAGAATTGCTCCACAGGAGGATGCACCTCCAACTCCATCACTGGCAAATGGCCTTGTGGTTCCTGGAGCTTCCTTGCTGTTCTTGCTCCAGCTGCTTGTGAGCCCCTGCCTGGAGAAACATGGGCAATGCCGAATCCCGCCCAGACCTCGCAGGGATGGCCAAGTGCCACTGGTGGAGAACAAATACTGACCCATCCCAGCGAGGTTTGGTGGAGCCAGATGGGCTGTGGCACTTGGGAGCTCCCAGTGCCGCCCTTCCTTCCTTTGTGTTTCACTGACCGGGGCCACCCTGTCCCTGTGCTCTGAGTCTGGGTGGCACAATGACCCCTCTGACCCCTCCACATCCCCAGACAGGGACACGTAGACACAGCAGATCCCAGCTGGCTCCGGGTGCCTCAGCAGAGGGATCTTTGCAGTGTGAAAGATCTGAAGGGAGGTCTGATCCTCCCAGGAGCTGCAGAGGTGGGGAGTGCCACGAGGGCTCCACGCACATCCCTCCCGTGGGAGGAAGAAGCTCCTCTGCCAGTAACATATAAGATCTTCCCAGCAGGGAAGACGGCAGCTATTCAAGAAGGAAGTCTTTGAAACGTACTCTGCTGCAAAGTAGCTCAGACATCCTCAGTGACCCCAGGATGAATAAGCAAGGAAGGTTTTTCTTTTTCTAGAATAGGTTGAAGGATATGTGGGATTTCCTGAAATCCTCCTATTTGTGTGACCACGAAGCTTTGATTCCAAGCTGCCAGGCACATTAACAGCTCAGCACATTCTTTGGGGGACTACATTTGCTGTTGACCACAGTGGGCCTTTCCACCCCAGGCACTCACTGGAGACCCAGGAGATGACAAAAATTTGCCCACATCCTTTCTTAATCAGGCACCCAAGGAAAAATTTTTGCCCTAAAAAATTGTCCCAAGGGAAGTGTTCTCCAGTCACGTCTGCAGTTTGATGGTGGGATTGCAGCTGGTGCAGGAGGACGGGGAAGCCTCACTCACTTTTTGTCTGTCTGGGCTGACCCTGAGAGGGTCAGCACCAACTGTGCCTTGACAGGCTCAGGAGAGCATCGTGCAGATGGATGTGCATCACCAAACACATGTGATGGGCTCAGGAGAGCATCCCACAGCTGGATGTGCAGCACCAATGACACCCTGGTGGGCTCAGGAGAGCATCCTGCAGACAGACACGCTGCTTTTTCCTGCAACGCTCCACCAGCGCGAGAGCTGCTTCGCCTGCGAGGGAGGCAGGACTTAATTAGAGGAATCTGGAGAAAGGCAGATTTTGTCATGTAAATGATTCCTGTCATAGGACACGTTCTAAATTTGGATTCTGAAGCTGGGGCTGAGCAGAACAATCTCTGCCGTAGCGTGGCAGCTGTCAAAGGTAGGGAGAAGCGCTGAATGCCTACAGGAGTGATGGCTGGTGCCTTTTGTTTCACTGCAGGGTACTTTCAACCTCGGAGCACATCAAGGGATTATACATTGCTGGACAGGAACGATCCTGTGAGACAGGCTCCATCATCCCCACTCCTTTTAGCTGAGGTAGCCCAAATCCCAAGTGCTTGTCGGCCATAAAAGGAGTTATCATGGACAGGATTTGATCCTGGATTTCCAAACCCCCAGGTCTGTACCCAGACTGTGAGCCAATATCACAGCCTGTTTCTGTTGAATGTTTTCGTTCTCCCTTGCTCAGTCCCGCACAGCATCACAACGGGAGGCAGCGCTTTCTGCTCAGCTCCACCTGCTAATGGTGTCTCTCACTGGGTTTTTCTTCTAATGCTGCGCCACAAGGTACCTATTCCTTTAAAATAGCAGCTTCTAAATAAATTTAAAAAAAAAAATCAAAGTAGTTATTATAGCAACAAAAAAGGTTCCTGATGAGGATGCATTTTAAGTGAGGGTTCTCTGGTGCCTTGTGGGGTTGAGGCTCACCTTGCTTGCAGGCAAAGATCTTACAAGACTTAATTTCTGTCTGGATTTCCAGGGGAGATGCAGTCGGCCTGTAATCTTTCTTTTTCTTGCTAGTCTCCTTTGCTTGCTTTCATTAAACTTCCAAAAGTTTTTGTAGAATGACAGAACCCCAGAATGGTTTGAGTTGGAAGGGACCTTAAAGACCATCCACTTCCACTCCCCAGCCATGGGCAGGGACACCTCCCACTACACCAGGTTGCTCAGAGCCTCATCCAGCCCGGACTTGAGCACTTCCAGGGATGGGCCACCCACATCTTCTTTGGGCAATTTTGCAGTTTCCCATCTCTATCCACTTCAGATGAAGACGCCCACCAGGCTCCCCAGCTGCGAGAGGTGCTGGAGGGACAGGTGTGTGAGTGTGAACTCAAACACACGGTGCTCAAGCATGGAAACTTTGCTTCCTTGGGAAGCCAAGCTACCAGGGAACAGTGAAAATCCACTTTGGAAAAGGGCTGGAACAAACCCTGTTGAATGCATAATGTGGGTAATCTTCCAGCAGCTCCGAGAAGTGCTAAGAGAACCGGAGCGGAGCGATAAGTGCATCATTCATAAGCACCAGCTCCTTTAACAAATGTGGCTCCTTATTATGCTCATGAAATAAACATGGAAAAATCACAATTCCTGGAGGTGCTCGGCATTTGCAGTTTCTCTCTTCAACTCTTTGACTCTCCACAGACCAGGCAGTGGTGCTGCCCTGGAGCTGATTCCATTTGGATGGGATAGTTTTGGCTGGCCAGAAAGTATGGCTGCTCCTGACTGACTATTTAAACCGTTTCAGTCTCGATGTAAATCTCCCTGCTGTGCATATTCTGGTTGTAAATTTTACATGCAGTTCCTACATGCCAGTAAAACTTGACCTAGGCCAGCAAAACTCTTGATGAGCTAAAAAAACCCACCCACCCAAACACGAATCTAGCCAATCTCCTGGAATATGGATGAAAATAGAGGCAAAATACCATTGGCAGCTTTTGCTGAAGGTTCTTCATCAGATTTTAGTTTTGTGACCCACAGAGCAGTTCCGTGGCGTATTAAATCAATCAGACCATCCTAATAAACCATTTTCAGGAATAAAAGCACTGAGGAAGAGGTCCAAAAGTCAGACTGCTTGCTATGCCATCATGTACAGCAGTGATCTGCCCTCCCCCTGCCCTCTCCATCTGCAGTGGGCGAGAAGCAGCAATTAGCCAGCCTGGGGTTGTATTCCCTGCTCGGGCTGAACGACACCCCGAGCCCAAAAAGTTCAGGTGTGACCCCATTTGGTGGGAAACCTGGCTGGGGTTCAGCCAACCAGTGGTGAACTGAACTC
The DNA here is from genome assembly GCA_035222235.1 of Margarornis squamiger. Lineage (NCBI taxonomy): Eukaryota > Metazoa > Chordata > Aves > Passeriformes > Furnariidae > Margarornis > Margarornis squamiger. Next base: position 2,310,510 of record JAWWTY010000037.1, read on the forward strand.
TAAGGTCAAGCTGAGCCTGCAAAGTGGAAAAAACCAGCAAGCAGCAGCCTGAAATCATACCCTGAGTGCCCTGATCCCCAAGCGGTGGCCAAGACATGAGCCAGTCTCCAGGACACCAGGTCCTGGGCTCTGGCTCATCTCCCACTCAAATACGTGGTCCTGATTTTGGAGACCTGATCTTGAGCTTGGCTCACCTCCAGGATGGAGGAAATGACTCGAGTGACTCTTTGGCAGCAGCAGTGAAGAGGAAATAATAAAGAAATCCTTGAAAATAAAAATACACCATCATTAGCAAAGGACAGCGAAAGCCCAGAAGGGTTTTTATGGGTTTCTTCCCTGGTTGAACAACCAAACCCAGAGGGAAGCAGCACATTGTTCATGTTCTTCCTGTACCTGGGGACTGTATGGACCAAGCTGTGCAATAAATCCAAAGTCCAGAGAAAAGGACTCACCTCACCCCAGCAGTGGCTTTTACCTCCTGTGTTTAACACAGGAGACAGCAGATGGACTTGGATGGAAGGACAGATAAATGAATATGGGATTTCAGTGACAAAGCCATCTGTCTAGCCAAAGTCACCCACTTGTGTAGTTTGTGAGGCTTGGATCCACCCACTTGTGTTGTAGAGCCAGACTCTAAACTCGGTAATTTTACTTATGGTTGAGTGTGGTGTCTGCTTTACAGGGAGATGGATCGTGCCCTAGGGGTCTGTACTTCTCTGCATTTGCTGCAAATGCAGAGCAGGATTTAGTTCTTGTTTTGTCATCTGTAGTCAACACGTCCCAGGCAGACACTCAGCAACTCAGCTCTTTCCCCAATAGAGATAAACTGATTTGCTGTCCTGGTTCATTAGTATTTAGGGCTTAAATGATGGACAAACAAAGGGGATCTTCAGGATACTCTCATGGGTTGACCCAGTGGCAACAGGACTTGTGCTCAGAAGGACCAATCCTACCTCTTCTCACACACTGCCACATGACCATGACTCTTTCTAGCTTAGGAAAAATTTAAGAAGAATTTCTTCACCAAAAGGATTGATAAGCATTGGAACAGGCTGTCCAAGGCACTGGTGGAGTCACCATCCCTTGAGGGATTTAAACACCTGTAGATGTGGCACTTGGGGACATGGTTTATTGGTGGCCTTGGTTAATGGTGCAACTTGATGATCTCAGAGGCTTTTTGCAACCCCAGTAATTCTGTGATTCTATGCTTTAGGAGTACAGTTAAATAAGCCTTTGGTATTTTGGTGTAATGATCTATTCCAGCTGGAAGAGAAGTTTCCTGCTATGCCACAAGTTTGGTTTTTGGTTTTTGTGTGCTTGGACATGAAGAACTGAGTGGTCGCCCACCCATTCATCCCTGTTCGGTGTCTCCTTTGAGTTCCTGCGTGCTGGGAACTGGCAGGAACCTCTTGAATGCATATGTGGGCACAAGGTTTTGGAGCATTAGAAACAAGTCAGACAAGATCTCATTGCCTTTGGGCTAGGCTGGCTTTGTGGAGGTGTTTGTATCTGCAATGACCTCACAAGAACACTGTGGACCTAAACCAGAGCCCCTGGTGTGGGGCAGGCTGACCCCCTTCCTCCCCACCTCTGCCACTCACAAGGAGCTGCCTGGCAAAATGAAGCTGCAATGTCTCCATCTCCAGAAGTTCCTAATTTCTGCTTAATGAATGGCCCTGATAAAACCAACCCCTCCTGCTTGTTTGTCCCACTGGGCAGAGGGGGCTTTGCATGCCGAGGGACCCTAAGCTTGGCAGGGTTTTGTTTCCACGTTGTCGTTGTGAAATGTCAGGGCCACGTTGCATTTTGGTGCTCAGCACCGGCAGGAGCCACCCCACAATCCGTATGGGATGTGCAGGGAGCTGGGTCAGGCCCTGGCAGAGCCTCAGGAGCTGCAGCCTGGGAGAGGTTTGCAGGAGCCTGTGCAGTCTCAGTGGTACAGTCAGGAAAGGCGGTAGCTCTGCTTCCAATGTGTTTCCTTTGCTGTCCTCCCACCCTCGCTCCTACGAGCTCCTCATCATCATTTTTACAGCACAGCTGACAATTCCCTCCTATATTTTCTGTCCCTGAGAACTCTCTGTTCAAAGCGCCAGCAAGAGCTGCTGCCAGGTATTTAGACTGAGGGCTCACACAGGTACTTCTTAAGAGCTGTTTCTCTACAATTTACCTGCATTTTTTTGTGTGGTCTGCAAAGTGTTTGAAGGGGGCAAAGGCATATTCGCCCTCTGGGTTCCTGGGCTTTTTATGGAAAGAACATCAAATGCTCCAACCTTTCAAAGCTGTGCTGCAGAGCTTCTTGCGGAGTCATTGCTGGCAGCGACCGCCTCGTTAAAATACAGGTTCCCATTAGCTCTGACTCGGCCAGGAGTGTTACAGGTGCCTTGCTAGTGCTGCACGTGTTCCTCCTGCAAATCCATCACTTTCCTTCGCTCTGGCTGATTTTTTTCCAAGCCTTCCCACAGCCATTCATTGATTCTTTTAAGCAAATTGCAAAGCAAACAAAGAAAGAGAAACAAACCAAACCACAGCCCCCAAATACAACACAAAATACAAAATAAACACCCCAAGCCTCATCAACCTGAGCAGTTTAAAGCCGGAGAATATATTAAAAATTTCCATCATGGAAATTTCCTAGCTCAGCATGGAGATTTCCCAGTATATTAGACTCTTCTGTTTTTCAGGGCTGCAAGCAAAGAATGGAAATTTCCAATTACTGCATCAAAGGCTGCTGCTCTCCTGACAGTCTGCTTAGCAGGGGTCATCTGCTCCTGTAGGACATTAAATAATTTAAGGGAGGGACAGGGAGGATTTACTCAGCAGCGCCGTTTCCTGCACGAGCCACGAGCATTTCCTCTGGTGCTTGGTGGAAGGGGAGGAACCCGGTGGCCCCAGCAAGAGCTTGGGGTCAGGATTTGGGGGAAATACTTCTCTCTCATCCTGGCAAGTTTGGTGTGCAGGGGTGGGACTGGGGGAGCCCAGGCATCTTTGCCTTCACGGGAGCTGTCCAGCCCTCAGCCCACCACCGGGATGCACATGCAGAAAACTCCTCTCTACCGAAGAATCATTTTTCATTCCTCCCAGTGAACTGTGGAGGGAGCGGAGCAGGGAATATGCCAAATCAGGAAGGAATCACACTGCCTCCCCCACTTTGCAGCTGCACGCCAGCAGTACCCTTGAACTGCAAAGAACACTTCACTGGCCACTTCCAGACAGGTTGTGGATGGAGAGAGTCAGAAACGCAGGAGGATCACTCCTTGCTTTCTTCACCCACCCCACCATGGGATCAGCAAAGCCCACCAAGCCTTGGCATGGTCATTGGCAAAAGTGTGTGATGGCTCCTACGGGGCAGGGCGTTGTGGGGCTTAATCAGTTTGTGCTTGTAGATGGTGTGGGAGGTCCCAGCTGCAGGTTCTGTGCAAAAGTGCAAAGTAATGCCATTACACGGGGATTTTCTTTAACAAGACTTGATGCTGCAACATGAGAAATGCTCAGGGTGATGCCATTAACAGTAGCCAGCTCATCTCCTTTGGCAAAAGCAGCAGGGAAGGAGGCAAGGGAGAGAGGGAGGAGAAATGAATACATATGAGTCCTAGGAGAATTCTGATTTGAACTCGGTGTCTGATTTTTCACAGGCCGTGTCTTATCCATCTTTGTAAATTTGGCTCCGGGGCATTTAAGGGAGCTCTTTTGTACCAACACTTCTTCTGAACTCTGGTAGTTACTGCATGTTTTTTGTGGGTCCCAGCTCATTACAGAGGTAATCATGTGAACCAGTTTATCTGAAGGGGAAACCAGATCTGAATGTTCTCCAAGCTGAGAACATCTCTTACGAGCGTGAGTCTGCAGCAGTAACTGCCTGTATTTTTGCAACCTCTTGCATCCAAGAAATTCAGAACCTTTTGTAAAACACGGTTGATGTTGTTTCCCTTACAGTGATGGGGGGATGGAGAGAAAAAGTGGTTTGTCTCCAGGATTCTTTGTGAGTTATTTGTAAAACACGATTAGAGGTTTGGTCTTGTTGGCCCACCTTCTACACCCTCTCAGTTTTAAAAACAAGTCGGGCTGATCATAGTCAGACTCAAGGGCAGGTATTTGTAGCATCAACATGGGTCACAGAGTTAAAGAACAGAGTAAAAAGAACTTTTCTATTAGTCCACCTTGATAATACATTTCAGAAAATACAGCTGTTGTTAAGAGGAGTGTCAGCGTGAGTCAGGTGCGTGACAAGACTCAGGCAGTCATGAATAAAAAACATCCACAAGCCTTCTAAAAATGAAAGGAGATCATTTTTGACACAAATGGTCTTGCACCAACTGGGAGCCAACTGGTCCAAACCTCATTATGACAGATAAAATTGTACTTATCACTGGATTGGAAGCTGGTGGCTGCTCACAGCCTTGTGAGCATCACCTGTGACAGCATTTGGTGTGAACTGAGAGAGAACAGACCCAAAGAGCGAGACAGCAGCTGGGAGCACAGTAGGTTTCCCAAAGATGTGGAGAGAAATTGGATAAAACATTGAGATGAAGCCCCTTGAGTGGAAATGGGAAGGTAGCAAAGAAGACATTTTTGGGGACATCCAAAAATCTGAAGTATTCAGGGTGTTGCTCATCTTGGGTGAATAGCAAGAAGAAATAAAAAGCAGGGGAAAGAGGGGACACAGACACCAGGTAGAAAATGTCATGTAGAAAACAATTAGGGGAACTGTCACTGTGAGAAAGAACATGGTCATGGTTGGGCTGAGGAGCATAAGGAAGATAAGGAGAATATTTAAGGTGTATGAGGAGCAAAAGGAGGGCTTGCAATGGAGATGTTAAATCATTGCCAAAAGAGAAGAGGGCTACCAAGTGTTAGCTCCTGATGCAGCTGCCTACTTTGCCTTTCTAAGCAGCTGATGGGGAGAGACAGCTCTTCTGGAGAGTGATTCAGTCGCTCCTGAGATGGGTGGGATGAGATGCTTTCTAAAACTGCTTCCCTCCATTGACTAGAGAGGGGGAGGCCAGACACTTGGCTCGCACCGAACACCTGACGTTTTGGCAGCTAAAATTAGGTGAGATGAGTCTCATCTGTTGGTAGAACCAAGGAGGATATTGGAAATCTACTACAGACAAATATTTTTAGATTAGGCATCAAGGGAATTTGCATCAAGTGGCCCTTAAAATCTGCCTCCATGGGCCTCTGGATTGCTTGTGTTAATATTATTGCAAGCCTTGTAATATGGAGGAGGTCTTGAAGGCCAGGAGCAGGTTTGGGTTGGAAGGACCTTAAAGATCATCTATTTCAACACCCCTGCCTGGGCAAAGATACCCTATCCACTAGACCAGGTTGTTCCAAGCCCCATCCAATGATGATTGATGAAAAGGCAAAGAGGACAGAACAAGTAATTATAGACATGACAATAGTCCCATGCAAAACATGGAAATGTTGACACACAATTCAATCCATATGGAATTAAATAACAAGAATATAATCAACGTCAATCAAGTCGCTATTGATAGAAAACCAGTATTTTCAAATGAGCTTGGCTTATCATTCTTGAATGAAATTACAGATTTTTTTTGAGAGAGGCAATTATGACTGTGCAATATGCTCAGACCTTTGTCCTCATGCCCCACACTCAATACTCACTTGTTGGTCATATATTTCCATCAAAAAACTGGCACTCTAAATTACCACAAATTATTATTTGCAAAATGGATTAAAAAGTGGCTGTTTGGCAGACCTCGAATCCCAGCTTTGGCTGGGGATTAGCATCAAATGCACTTTGGAAGGTGAGGTGTCACAGGGATGAGGAGTCTGACGGTAAATACAAATTCACTGCTGGTGATGTGTCACTTTCTGATGTCACATGGTTGGATGAGTAGCCTGATTTGGGCACCCCAGGCAAACTGTGCTCATTCAAACACTCACCAATGGTGAGTTCTCCACCCAGGGAGAAGGATGGCCAATGATCCCCATCTGCTGAAGGGTTATACTCTGAAAATATTAACTGTGGAAATAATTCAGGAGACAAGGAACTCAATATGGTCTCCCAGTGTGAGACTGGTTAAAATGGTCGATGTAAACATTCTGTAAGAAGCACATCCTCCTCTCTGTGCATGGGGGGAGCTCTGTCCTGTTGAGGTTATGAGAGCATGTTGGAAAAGTGGTAAAAGAAACAGGAGAGTCACATCCACAGAAGAGCAACGGAGCTGGGGAAGGGTCTGGAGCACAAATCTGATGAGGAGCAGCTGAGGGAGCTGAGACAGCTCAGGCTGGAGAAAAGGAGGCTCAGGGGAGACTTCATTCTCTACAACTCCCTGAAAGGGGAGCGTAGCCAAGTGGGGGTTGGCCCCTTCCCCCAGGGTAACAAGCAATAAGATGAGAGGAAGCAACTTCAAGTTGCAGCAGGGGAGGTTTAGATGGGATCTTAGGGAAAATTTCTGCATTAAAAGTGTTGTCAAGCCCTGGGACAGGCTGCCCAGGGAAGCAGTGGAGTTACCATTCCTGGAACTGTTCAAAAGGCGTGTGAGCGTGGCACTTGGGGATGTGGTTTAATGGTGGCAGGGCTGGGTTAATGGTTGGACTTGAAGATCTTAGAGGGTTTTTCCAACCGTAATGATTCTTTGATTCTATGATAGTGGGCTGGAGGCAAGGCTTTGGAGAGAGTGGTCAGGAAGCTCTGGCTTTTTATCTGGTCATAAGCAAAGCAGAAGTTTGCTCTTCCACAGGATGTGGGACGCTAGGCTCTTGTGGGCTCTTAAAACATCAAACAGTCATAGCAAGACCCGATGACTCAAAGTGGAAGCCAGACAAGCTTAACTAAGAGTGAAGTTTCAAGACCACAGTGGGAATCCTGACCTACCACTGGAATGAGTGGTGAAGTGAGTAGTGGCTCCTTCCCAGTGTGAGGCTTTTCTGGGCTGTAGCAGGTGCTTCTGCTGGGAAAGTCTGTGGGTCCCCATGCTGGGGGAACCAGGAAAATGCATCAGCTCACCATCTCAGAAAGATCTAACCAGATGATCTCACACACCACGTATGACTCTGAGCTCCCCACACGCCTCCCTGGGCCAAGGAACTCGCCAAGCCCGTCTCCCCTCGAAGGGGAGCTCTGCGTCACCAGAAGGAGCCACGCAGAGCCAGCAGTGCCTCCTCTGAGCCAACTGTGCACCACTCACTCACTGTTGGGATTTGCTCCAGGACTTTGGGCTTTTTATCATTTTCCTGCTGCCGGTCACACGGCTCTGACAGGGCCCTGACTCACGAAGGGACGCGCTGTGTGTGCGTGACTCCCTCTGCCTCCCTGACCCGCTGCTTGTGTATCCAGTGACTGCTCGGTGATTTCAGGGCTTGGACATTTTCCTTGCACCAGCTCTGGCTCCTATGACTTCAGCCCTAATATTTCCCCAAATCCCGATGGCTGTTCTTGCCAGCAGCTGCTGCAGACACTTCCACACCAGCAGCTGTTTGGCAGCGCGCCGTGCCGCTGCGGTTTGGGATGAAGGATCCCATCGACACCAGCAGTGAATTTTGGGGTTTGCAGCCTGTGGTTGGGGTGGTGACACCCCAATGGGTACTGCCAGCTCTGGTCTCGCTGCCAGCCAGATGAATCCTCATGACTGCTCAGCTGAGCAGGGATGAGCCGTGCCACCCACAGTGTGAGCACAGGCTGAGAGGGAAGATGCTCTACGGAGTGATCTGATTCAAAAAGCACCTTCTCTCCCAGGAGTCTCCTACCACGTGGAGAACTGGACAGCTAGAAGATGGTGCCTTCACCAGGTCCATCTTGCAGAGCAGGATTTAGCCTCCTCACAGCTTGGGAAGGAGACTTAGGAGAAGAAGGCAGGTGCTCTGGGAAGTGCTGTGTATGAACTAGCAGGTGATGGTTCTTGCCTTTGTGAGGAAGAACTTATGGAGGGAGGACAGGGGAGGGAGATGAAGTGAGGTGCCATGGCCAGGTGGAGGCAACACCCTCCATTCTTGCTATGTCCAACTTGTTGGGTGGCAGCAACTCTGTGTGCTGGTCCCCCTGTGCATGGCTCACTTCCTCTGTTTATAAAACCCCATGCCATAACCTGAGCAGTATGACAAGGGTGGAAGTCTTCTGTGCATCAATCTAATCCCATAATTAACCCCTCTAAGTAATGAGGAGATGGCTGAATAGTTCAGTCTAACCTCTCACACTCGAAGGACAGTGTTTTATGGGCTGCAACACATTTTCCAGATGGGTCCTACTGCTCCCCTGGTACCACTTTGGACTTCCAAGGACTAATATAACAAATATGATATAATATAAAATGCCTTTGTGCCAGTCAGTTACACTTTTAAAACAAAGCCAGAGATGTGCCACATGAGATCACAAAAATTATTCCTGGAGCCCAGGAGATGCATTGCAAAAGGCTTTTTTTCCTGGGATGCCCAAGCAATGACGAAATCTGCTGCTTCTTGCAGCCTCACTATATCACGCAGAGACAGCAAGAGAAATGTGCAGAAAGCATCCAAAAGTCCTGGGCTGAAATCCCAGTAAAGCTGGTGGCAGGATTTCCATCCTTTTCAGTAGAACCAGGACATTTTCCCTGAGAATCCCTGCTGGCTTTGCTGGCCTGTGTATCCATCACCAGCTTCTCTGTCTCTGTTACCCATAAAAAAGACACAGGAACACCTGTTTTACTCATAGGGCTGTTGGGCAGCTTAACTCCCCCATTTTTGCATGGTGGATGGGAATCATCTTTTGGCAGAATCAAAATAACCACATTATTGTCTTTCCTGCCTGAATTTCTGCCCATTCTAAAGGTTAGGAGCAGATTCATGCTCCCAGTCTGTGCTGTGCCAGAAGATGTGAAGTTTGCTGATGGAATTCTGTATCCCTCTCTCCATCCTTGTGCTTCAAGTCTCTAAACTGTGGCAAATTAATATTAATGAGATCAGCAGTGGGTTTTCCTGGTGTTTCCTCCTTCCTGCCTGAGGCACAGGTCTAATCCAGCCCCGTGGGATTGCCTTGGGCTGGAAGGTGGACCAACATTATGCCATTCTCACATTGGGATCCATCTGCCCATCCCTCCACCCCTCCACACAACTCATGGATTCTGCTCTCTACATTTTTAAGTCCAAAAGCAAAGTACAAACTCCTTTTTCTTTTTAGATCTTTTCACCATACAAATCCCTATTGCTTTATGTTCCTCCTGGACCTTGGGCTTAGATCCTTAAAAAAGCAACAAAACCAGGACTCAGATTGTGCTGGAGGGGTTTTCTCTGTGAAGCCTTCATAGATCTTCCCTGCCAACGGGCTGAGCTGAACTTTGTCGGAAAGAAACATTTCCAGATGGTTCCCCATTGAAACTTAAGGTGGTTGTAAACCCCCCAAATCACAGAATCATTAAGTTTGGGAAAGACCTTTGGCTGAAACAATCAAAGGATGGTGATGGGTCCTGCACCTCCTCAATCATATGAGCAAGGCTGAGCCATTACCTGAACAGCATGTCTTCCTGAGAAGACAAGAGACATTTGTGTTTAAAGATTGAAATATCTTTTCCTAAACAAAAGAGAAGTGCTGACACAGCACCCCTGTGATCCCGAGATGTTGGGAGAGAGCTTGAAGTTCAAAGACACAGAAGTGGGGGAGACACTTTTGCCATCGGATGTGTCATGGTGGAGTCAAAGCCAAGGAGAAGGTGACATCACAGGTGCATCACCCTGCAGATACAAGTCATGGGGAGGAGGGGAAACCAAGGGATGAGTCAGAGTCAGCTGCTGGGAAGGAGACGACACTAGTGTGCTTTGTCCTGGGTCTACATCCCCTTTGCTGTCTAAGGCAGAGGGTTTACAGCTCAGCCTAATCACTCAGTGAGGTCCTGAAATGTTCCCTCTGGGGACAGACTGGCATATTTGGAGCAGGAGGCTGCAATCCAGCCCTGCTGGGATCTGTCCCAGCCTTACCTCTGGCATTCTGTGCGTCCTCCAGGCTTCCATATCAAATCCTCTGAGAGCTTGAGCATCCCAGGTGAAACGTGGGTGTTTTTAGCCATCCTCTGCTTGTGCTGGAGCAGCATCTGGGGGCTCACACTGCGAGTCCAGAAGACTCACGGCGGGTCTGTAAGAGAATAAAAGGGAATGCCTGGGAGCTCGCCAGTGGATCCACTGCAAGTATTTTCTGGAGAACTCTATTAAGGCTTCACTAATTGTCACGTGCCAGCCAAGCGCTGGGCTAGGAAGTGCTCAGGTAAGACACTGCCCACGGGCTTTTTGCATGAGGTAATTCAGACCCTGTGTGTTATTTTCCCCTGACCACTCTGTCCTTGTGCAGCACAGAGGAAAAGGCTGCCAGGAGTTTGTAAGTCTGGATATTACTGTCTAGTGGGAGCCAAGGTTTGAGTCGTTCAGGGCTCAGGAGTGTTAGAGGAGCCCTAAATGGCCGAATTGTTACTTGTGCTGAAAGAAGCAGGCATGGTGTTTCCAATTATTCTTCATTTCAGACAACAGCGAGCTGTTTTGGTTTATTGGAGCAGTAGCTGGGTAGAGGAACAATATTGAGTAAACGGTGCTGAAAAAGGCTCAGTGTGAGGCAACAAATTTTTCTGACATAGACCCAACCTTACTTTGGAATATTGCTGGCAAGTCAATAATAGGTACGGCAGAAATCAATCGGGAATAATGTTGCAAATGAGGCAGGGAGCACAAAAAGTTCTTTCAGCGCCGTAAATAAATCTCTGTTTGTTCAAACAAGTAGCATTTATGACATGATATGGAGCTTCCAAAAGCAGGGATTTGGGCAAACAGGGAAAGACGTTGAGTTTATTAAGCAGAAAAGAAAGAGGCAGCCTCTTTCTTCTTTTCCTCCCAACAATGTAGAGATAAAATATTAGAAACAAACTGCAAGCAAAGGGTTCTGATACTACAGCATCTTACAGAGAGATGCAGTCTCCTGCTCAGAGATGATTCTCTCTTGGGCATAAAATTATTTTTAGGCTACAAACGTACGTTACAATCCTATAGAATTTAGCAGGAAATTATACCTTTCTGTTGAGCTCTTAGCTGATATTAAATCAGTGCAATAGCGTTTTAGAGGTTATTAAAATCTCTGCAAAAATTAAATTATTCTCTGTTTAACTCTACAGCGTTTTAAAATAACTTCCATAAAACTGAGTTACATTTCTATTGACTCCCACTGCTTTCTTTCCTTACTCAGTTCTACGAGATTTTTCCCCCATAAAGTTGTATTACGTAACATTAAAATTGCAGTTGATTTTCATTTGCTAGTGGACTGTCTTTCAGCTATTTTAGTCTTTATTAAAATACACAACTCCATAGTACTAAAAAAATCAGCAGCATGGCAAAAAAATCACATAAAACATTCACAGACGCATATTGAAAGAAATGTGATGTTAAAATCATTTAAAATATATTGAAATTGTAGCCTTTAAACTTTGGAAGGACTTGTATCATCTGGATAGTAAAAAAAAATCTAAGGGAGAATACAAACTGCAAACAGGAAAGGGCATTAGAAAAAGTAGCAATTTTTATAATGTATGAGGCAGAATAAGGAAACCTGAAAGGAAACTGGTAATCTTGCAGCCCATCAGAGAGTAAAAAGGGCAATTAGGATGTTGCAGAGAAGACAAATAATATCTTTGTGTCTGTTTCCATTCCAGAGATTGTCAGTGAAATTCTTGTTCCGTGCTTGCTCATTGCGTGTAATAAATCTGGGAATATAGTCAAGGAATTAGGCTAAACCCGTACTTAAACATTTTGCTGGAATAACCACGTCAGCAGAAGCCCGTGTGCTTTTTATATTATAGCAGCAAAAAGTCAGCATAATGCAAAAGACAGCTTATTCTTCTGGAGGGAGCTTGTTTACCCAAAATTAAGGAAAACTGAAGTGTCAACAGAAGTTAAGCATGTGTAATATCTCCATGGAGGCTGCACAGGGTGGGTCAGGAAAGACCTGCAGGGTTGAGTAGCTCCTCCCCCATGGAAGTGTTCAAGGACAGGCTGGAGGGGGCCTGGAGCAAACTGGTCTAGTGGAAGGTGTCCCTGCCCATGGCAGGGAGTTGAAGTAGATGAAGTTTAAGGTCCCTTCCAACCCAAGCCATTCTAGGATTCTGTGATTGGTGGTTTTTGGGTCTGTCCTGCAGAAGGGTTGAGAAGCCAGGAGAGCTGAAGGATGTCCCATGGTAGGGATTGACCTGGAGGCATCTCAAGAGCAAGGAGCCAGCCTGGGAGTCACTGACGAGCCAGGTGTGAGAGCAGGGGTAGGGTGTCCATGGGTGCTGCCTCAGGGGGCTTGCTGTGGTGTGATCCTGGTCCTCTCCTGGCATGGAGCACACTGGGGCTTGGGTGTGCCTTGCACAGAGGACAGGCTGGTGCACATGTCAGTCTGTCTTGGATATGGATTTAGGACATGGCCAGGGCTTACTTGCCATAGAATCACAGAGTAACTAAGGCTGGAAAAGCTCATCAAGTCAAATCATTCCCCCCTCCCATTAAACCATGTCCCCAAGTGCCACATCTACACATCTTTTAAATCCCTCCAGGGATGGGGACTCCACCACTGCCCTGAGCAGCCTGTTCCAATGCTTGACCACACTTTCCACAAACCAATTTTTTCCTCAACCTAAATCTCCCCTGGTGCAACTTGAGGCCGTTTCCTCTCATCCTGTCACTTGTTCCCTGGGAGAAGAGCCTGACTCCCACCTGGCTCCACCTTCCTGGCAGGGAGTTGCAGAGCCAGAAGGTCCCCCCTGAACCTCCTTTTCTCCAGTCTGAGCCCCCCCAGCTCCCTCACTGCTCCTCATCAGACCTGTGCTCCAGACCTTGCCCCAGCTCCACAGCTCTTCTTTGGACACACAAAAAATCCCAGACCTAGGAACCAGGGACCTGGTTTCTCAGTATGGGCACTGCTACTGTCCCTTTCAGGCACCAGAGCAGCCAAGCCTGAGCCTCATTCCATGTGGTGGATGGAGAGAGACAGGCATCGGTTCAGAGCACATGCCTATAATGCCTGGTAATTTCTGTAATTCCTGGAAAATAAAGGAAAATTTTGGATGTTCTCAAGCAAACCACATCAATAATCCCCAAGAAAGAGTAGGCAAGTGCCCTGGGCAGTGTCCCTGCCGTGGTTTGTACATGCTGGCTGTACTGGCAGGTTCTCTGCTTTGGGACAATCCCAGCTACCAAGAACTTTCTAGCACCTCTCTCTGAGGTGCTTATCTAGAGGAGTCATATGAGGGCAGAAAAAGAGATGCTGGAAAAAAATGGATGAACTAAAGAACAAGAGGTCTTTAGGACTGATTAAAGTACCTCCATGTATTTTGGGGAAAATTAGCTATGAAGTGTTAAGCCACACGTGTTGATTGCATTAAAGATCTGTGACAAACCAAAGGCCTGGAGCACACCTGGGTAATGGTGAACTCTACTATGGAAGAACAACCATATGACAGCCATCCTGGTTGTGTTCCTGGCCCTTAGTCCAACTGGCAGCATCTGGCCACTAGGATGAACATATCTACCCTTCAAAACAGGAACCTTATAGTCAAACTGCCCATCAGGAGAGTTAAGCTCAGGACTGCGCCCTGACATAGTCTTGGAGATCATTCATTAGCCTTGGCCAAAACTAGACCAGGGACCACACTAAAAATTTAACCCCGTGCCCTGGCCCCACTTAGTCACTGGTGGAGACATCGCTGTTGGGTCAGACCAAGGTCCAGCCAGCCCAAGAGATGACCTCCAGCGATGCCCCTGTGCACCCACAGGGCTGTTTGCAATAGGCAGGTCTCCACCCAGGAGGAATTTGTGACTGTGGGATCTGTCTCAGGAGCTGCAGCATTGCGCAAAAACAGGAAAGCCGTGCAGTCACCGTGACTAAAAGCAAATTCATGATTAGCTAATATGTTTTGCTCTAATACTAACACAGTGATGTCTGGTGCTAGCTCAATAGCCAAAAATGACTGGTGATAGTTACACCCTGTGCTCTGCACAGAACAATAAATAAATGATCCAACAAAAATGCCTTGCTCGGTTTGTCCCGTTTCCTTGCTAAGGTGCAGGCAGAAATGCCAGTCCCAAGCTCTTAGAGCCAGGACTTGTCACGCTTTAGGCTGAGACTTCCAGCATCCTCCCATTCATCACTGTCCCCAGTGGTTTTCAAAAATCTCAGCTATGAAGCAACCAGCCCAAGTGAAGGCAACATAAATAGTTGTGCTGGTGAAGGCTCAGCTTGTGCCCTGCATGGTCACTATCTAGAGCCAAAGCAGCCCCAGACATGCAAAGGAGACTTTTCCCAAGTGCACCATATGCCACAGTTCATGTTTGGGACAGCTTGTGTCCCCCAGCACTGCTGCTGAGTGGCCTGGTGAGGGCAGAGAGGTGGACTTGAGTTCCTTCAAGGACCACCATGTTTCTCCACCTAGAACAGTGTGATGGGATCCCACCTCTTTCCACAATGTAGAGTCTATATCAGGTTGCCCAGAGAAGCTGTGGTTGCTCCATCCCTGGAAGTGCCCAAGGTGAGGTTGGACAGGGATTGGAGCAACCTGGGCTAGTGGGAGGTGTCCCTGCCCATGGCAGGGGGTTGGAACGAGATGATCTTGAAGGTCTCTCCCAACCCAAATGATTCTCTAAGGAGAATAAAAGCAAGGACCTGCCAAACCTTTTCCCCTTTGACTTCCAGCTACACAGCACTTCCCAAAGGAGCCAGGCAGAGTCCGGCCCAGGCTGGATGATGTGGCTTTTGGCTAGCCCTTTTCACCTGTGGCTCTCAAAGCATTTGGCAGGGTGCTCTCCTCACTTTCCTGTAATTGCAATAATCTAAGCAATGCACATAAAGATTCAGAGGCTTTATAATCACCTACCTTTGTCCAAAGGACATGGCACAAACCCCTCTATCTCCAACTCAAAATAATCTCCCCTCATTAAGGCTGCAGTCATGAGTTAATTGCACGGAAAGAAAATGCAGGAGACTTCAGACTCTATCCCAAGAAATTGTTGCTGTCATTCATCCAGCTGGTCAAGACGTGATGATCGGTATCAGTTACTCAGCAACTGACCTGGCACTGGGCTCCTTTCATTTAAGGTCCTGTAGACTCACTTGAACTTGCACACAGAAACAAGTTCTCCTAAGGACAGTCAGTCTCCCCTTGGAAACGTAGCATTTCTTGTGAATCCTGGAATTCCTCTGGACTGGAGGGAGGAGTTCTTTCTCCTTGGGCTAGCTGACTGCTTGTGAATCAGCCTTCCGAAGAAAACTTAAATGAGGTGATAATTTAAGGTTTAGCTAATGCACAGGACGATCTTTTGGCAACACTGTGATGCAAGCTTGACGTTTTCAGGTTACAAACCTCAAGGAAATAAAAAGAGAAAGAAGGATGGCCTAGGAAAAGTTCCATTGGGCTGTAAGTCAGAGGCTGTTCCACAACATTTTATCTGTGAAATGTCATGCTGTACTGGCCTCAAAGCAAGAAGAACAGACGGTTCATCTAATACAATTATTTTAGGATCCTTTCATCATAAACAGTGAGCATGCCAAAATGAAAACGTATCATGGGAAAGCATTTCTCATTGAGGCCTGAATCTCCTCCCTAATGTTTATTCTGTGTCATGGAGAACACCAAGGGCCAAATACACTCTGGGTTAAAAACACTGGCATCAGTTCTTGCAACACAGATCTGGCAGGGATTCAGGATGTGACAGCCCAAGGAGGCTGCAGCCTCCCTTGGACCAACAAACCAGTTGGTGCCTAGCGCTGGCCACTGAGCCAAGGGGATGAGAGGAGAAATCTGGAGCATACCATGAAGGTTTCTTTCCTTTCTGGAACTGCTGGCTGGCATCCTGGATCTCTGCTGTGATGTCCCAAGTGCCTGCAAGGTGCAGAGTAGGTGGGTAGCAGCAAAATCCTACTCCTTTATTGATGTAAATCCCTGCATGGTGGTGATTGTATCTCCTCGGGGCAGCTCTTTGAATGCCATTTTGGATGCCAAATCACTCTCTTCTCCGTCTTCAAGAAAGTCCTGAAGTCTTTTTCCTGCAAAAAAAAAAAAAAAAAGACAGACAAGCTTTGGGTGTTTTGTTAGTTGAGTTGGGGAGTTGGGGTTGCTGCAAAATTCTCTCAGCATGTTCCCACTTAGTGGATTATTTGGCTGTTTAATTGTTCCCACACTTTGGGCTGTTGCCTTTTGTCTTGCCAACACGATCCACACATTTAACAACAGTGACACTGCATTTTGTTGTATTTAAATTCACCTTATTTCCTTGGCTTTCTCCTACCATGGGTCTGGAACTTCCACGTCATCTTCAAGTTTATTAGTGATGATTATTATCATTTCCTCTGGGTCAATCCTAAAGACACTGAATAACCCAGGGTCCAAAATAAATAAATGGAAGACTTCAATATCTCCAGTCTAATTGAATTTCAAATTACATTATAAGATCTCTCGCTGAAATAGTTTTTAATCCATTTAGTATCCCAGATTAGGTTTTGTACCGTTTTTCTTTAATTGGGACTGTGTTCAGGAACTGTTCAATAACTTGCAGAAATCTAAGCAATTTATAACAGCCTTATCTTTATTAACCAAACTTACAGTCTCATTAAAAAAACATTCATTTGTTTGACATGACAGGCTTTCCATAAAACTGCTCAGGCATATCAATCAGGTTAGCATCCTTTAATTCATTACTAATCACAGCCTATATCAGATTTTCTTTGATACTGTTTGGGATCAGTGTTAAACCAGTGAATTCATAATTACCTGGGATTTTTCCTATCATATGCAATACAGTCTTCTGGATTCTGCACAGAGTATTCTTACAG
Organism: Margarornis squamiger; assembly: GCA_035222235.1. Classification (NCBI taxonomy): domain Eukaryota; kingdom Metazoa; phylum Chordata; class Aves; order Passeriformes; family Furnariidae; genus Margarornis; species Margarornis squamiger. Next base: position 2,327,290 of record JAWWTY010000037.1, read on the forward strand.
ATTTATGCCAAACAGAACCAACGTGCTTGGGCAGTCCACGGCAATTTTACTGGCAATCAGCTGGAATGAGCAGGACAGCAGTACAACCATCCCAGACCCACCTGCACAGATCCCAGCATCACACAGATTTGGGGAGGGAAAAGATCTCAAGGGAACTCCAGATTTCCTTCTCGCAGCAGGGCTAACTTCACCTTTCCATCAGATTTCCCAGAGCCTTGCCCAGCTGACTTTTGCAAGGATGGAGATCCCAAAAGCCCTCTGGACTCCTGTTCCAATAGTTGACTACTTTGGTCATAACTTTTTTCCCCTGCTAATACCTAGTTTTAACATCCTTTGCTGCAACTCAGGTTGATTTGCTCTTGTTCCACCACTGTGCACCTCCAAGAAAAATCTGGTGCTGTCTTTTCAATAACCTCCTATGGGTAGTTAGTGACAGCAGAAAGCCTTGCTGTCTTAATAACCTCTGCTCACCTGGGTCCCACCAAGTGTGCTCTGCAGGCTCAGCACAAGCTCCAAAGTGTTGAAATGTCCACCTTCACCAGTAGCCCCCTTGATGAGGAACAGGCTGCTCAGATACTGAAAACTACTTATTTAATGTTCTCTGCCAAAATGAAAGTGGACAGATACATTCTCCTGGCTTAAATACCACCTCAATCATTGTGCCTGCTCTGTGGAGAGTGTTCCTGAGCCTGGAGAGCCTAAGGAAAGCCTTGAGCTACACCTGTGTGTAGTTAATGAGAAAGAAGAGACAGGTGGCTGGGTGGAACTGCAGGTCTGTGTGACCTTGCAGGTTTATGTTCTTCCTTGTTTAGAGATGTAATCACTTTATGAAGAACAGTGACCCAGAGAGCTGGGAACTTAATTTAATACATCTCATATGGGCCTGGGTTTGTTGTCTGATTTACTAAAAGATAGCAGCACAATTTTTGGTGGGGAAAAAAAAATGCCATCTGTGTGCTGGACACTATAAATCTCAAAGGGTAGAGTGATGTTTTCAGTGCAAGGTACACTCAGACCTCTTAATTCCCTTTCCTAAATGCCTACTCAGTCTCACACTGAGCTGGAGAGGGGAGCCTCAGCTGGCAGGTGACCCCTGGAATGCTTACAGGAGCCATTGTCTTAATCTACCACCCTAAAAAGGCTTTTAATAAAGCCTCCCAGCACTAAATCTGGGCACTGGGAAGAAGAGGGAATGAGATGAGGGGATGGAAAATGTCTTTTTTCATTCCTGTGGCTGGAGGTAAAAGTCAGGGCAAGGACTGGCATATTGCAGAGGTGAGCATGGGTTTAAGAGACAAACTGATTAATAATTAGATCTGCAATAACAGAGCAAAATGAATAATAGCTTCCTATCTGGCAAATAAACCAGGGTGCTCTGCAAAGAGGGACTGCACAGCAACTGCCTTGCAAGCCCAGCAGGAGGGTGTGAAACCGTGTTTGGAGGAGGCTGGCAACAGAAGTTCACATGATGGAGCAAAGTTCCACTGGGACAAGAAAATTGGACCTCTCTGAGATCAGACTCTGAGTAACAAGAAAATGGAGGTTAGTTAAAAAAAAAAAAAGATAACGAAATGATGGAGCCTCTTCCTATGAGAAAAGAAAGGAGTGAGGGGAGCAGGAAAAGGAGGATGGACATTAAGCTGTACAAAGACTGGAAACAAGATCAGGAAAATGATGTCTGTAAAGGAATAGTGTGACTGTGGAGGACTAAAATGAGAAAAACTAAAGGCAAAATGAGTTTCAATTAGGAAGGGATATAGAGGATGATAACAGAATGCTCTGTAAAGGTATTGAAATAAGAGGAAAGCAATGGAAATTATACATAACTGAATTAATGGAAAGTGAGAGAACAGAAATAACAACAAAGACTGGACCATTCATTAGTTTTTGTGTTTTAGCCATTGTGAGGGAAATAAAAAGTAGCTTATAAACTGGTAGTTATCAGAACCACTTTTACCACTGGTGTAAAACAATCCAAAATAGCAAATAAACCCAGTCAAAATAATTCAAAGAAGTTAGACAATTAAAGTCAGTGGGATTGGATGAAGTTCCCCCTAGAGCACTTGAGGCACTGGCCAGAGCAATCTGACTCATTGGTAATTATCTGGGAGAGCTCATGGAGAACAGGGGAGATCCCAGAGGAGGGGAGAAGGGCAAACACAGCGCCTGTCTTTAGACAGGGGGAAGGAGGACTTAGGGAATTACACAGCAGTCAGCTCAGCATGCCGTGCAGAAAATATGGTACAATAAACTGCTAAGTGATCACTTATTAAGCATTTGACTGCTAATAGAAAAACATACAATCAACCAGACTGGATTTGTCATAAATGAGTGATGTTAAAACCATCTAGTTTCCATCTTTGAACCCAACAGCTGTGCTGTAGAATAAGGGAGAGGGAGTATATGTCATGTATTTTGAAATATGCAGGGTTTTTAACACTATTTCACATGACATTTCCATAAGCTGACCGGGAACTATGATCTCTCTGAAATCATCTGAAGACATACTTGACAGAAAAAAACTGTATTCACACAAGAATTATTAATTCCTTTCCTTTGGATTTAGAGGGTTTTCCAAAAGGGCTCCCTCAGGGTTTGCTCCTGGACATGATTCTAACATTTTCATTAGTTATTTGGATGACAAAGTAAAGAATATATAAATACTCCAGAGAATTTCTTCCAAATAGTGGCTGGGAAATTGGAGTAAGAGTATAAAATCAACCAGATTTGGTTCAGTAAGGTCATAAGCTACAAAATATGTCAATGCAAAGTGGTAAATCTGTGGTAAAGCAAATGTTAAATGGAAAAAGAGCCATGACTGAGCCACTGAAGAGTACACAGCTATTGCAAAATAAGGCAAATGTTATTCTGGGGTATATGAATGAGAGTGAGACATCAGAAGCAACGATTCCACAATTTCCTGCAAAGATCATTGTTCCTGGATACCTGGAAAAGAAAAAAAACCCACAAATCAAACCCAAAAGCTTTTCAATTCAAAGCAACTTTCTCTGAATTAAAATTTCTAAATTCATTCCTACACCTCCCTCTCTGGAAGTTGATGAGCTTCTCTCAGGGATGATCGGGTTCTGCTCAGAGTGGTCTTTCTCCATCTCTCCTTTTCCGTGACTGTCTCCTCAAGGTGTGCCAGTGCTTCCATCTTCCCCATGCCTGCCCAGAAGGTAAAATATTGATGCACATCCTGTGGTTGTGCTTCAGCAGAGCTTCAAACACTCTGTTGGTGTTAATTAATTATCCAACCACAGCAGGAAGCCGGTGGTACCAAATGAATCACGGAGCTTCCCTGACCAATAACAAAATCAATCCCTCCTCCCCAGAGTTGCAGAGCTCCACCACTTCTCTTTTCTAATGCACCAGTGCAGCTCTGCACAAGCACAATGAAGAGCATCCTCTTCTGCAGACCTCCCACAGGCAGTGTGTGGTTGGTGGGGATGAACGTGGTGCTGAGGTCCTCACTCCCAAGGGCTACAAAAATCAGGGAATGTGTTGGAGTGCAAAGCAGTAGTGCAAAAACACGCATTGCAGGGCAGGAAAACAGTGTGTTTCTTGCCTTTTCCTAGCAAGGAACATCTAATTTGCAAATAAAGGAATAATGCATGGATAAAGTTTGCCAGAAGTGTTGTTCAGAAAGAGCAGGTGGTGAGGAAAAAGGAGGAGGGCGTTTGCAAGCTATATTCCTATCTGGAAGGAATATACTTTCTCTGAACTCTGGGAAGATTATGAAACAATCTGCTGGATGTCTCTGGGTAGAGATAAAGGAAGGGAGAAATCAAACAAAAGCAGAAGTCTCATGGTAGAGTCCACTGTATATCAACTAATAAAAAAAAGGAGATTGAGGAGGGTGTTTTTTGAAAAATAAAAGGGTTGTGCAATGAACAAGTGCTGGTGGATCTAAAGGAAAATGATACTTCAAGGATATTGGGAATTTTAAAGTGAGAAAAAAAGAGAAAAAGGGGAAAATAGACGGAAAAAAAGGAGAAGATAAAGAATTTCAGATTTTGCCTGCTGTTCAGCACAGCCCTCAGGGTCTTTAGGAATTTTCTGGTGCTCTGAAGGTGTTGCCTTCTCCCCTCCTCTTAGACTAGCACCAAGTTCTGAATTGATCAGATGGTAGGGATGTGTTTCTGTGGCCATCTTCCTTCTTGTAAAACACTTTGTTTATTCTGTACAAGTAGCAAAACTGGAGACTGAACTTCTCAGTGTAAATGCACATCACGGTTTTGGGGAGGGAATGATGTCCATCCATATTTTTAGAGAGGGAGCAACCAAGCACTGGTCAGCTCAGCTGGTCAGGCAGCACGGTGAATCCCTAATACCTATGAACTTGTTGCTATATTTTACCTTGAATATTTCCCAAAGGCATGATACCAAAGGTGTTCAACTTAAAAATCACTTTATGGATCTCATATGATGCTCTCAGCATCCCCATTCAGCAACTGAACAATTCCTGTTCTCAGGAGGATGATACAGAGGCAAAGAGTTCAATAATGTATATTTGGCAAATTTTGATAAGCCTGAAGGGTGAGAGCCCTTTGTTCACTGGAGAAATGAGGTGTGAAATCAATGTTCATATGGCCCCTGCACCTCTTCGCTCATGGGACGCTGGGGTGGCTGTAGCTACTGCACTTCACATGTTGCTGAAGAGGTGGATGAGGAAATGATGAGAGAGGGTAGGATGTGGTTAAAGCCTCGGTTTGCTAACTGGGGCTAATGTGAGGGGAGCATATTATGTCTCATATCCATTAAGGCCTCCAGCAATCGCCTCCCACGAAGGCGAAAGAGCAGCAGCAGAGAAGGAATTGTGACTTCCTGAGTCCCAGTAGCTCCTGGAGCTGTTCCTGTTAATATTCAATTATGCTCTGCACTGGACTTAGAGTGCTGAGCTACATCTCACTCCAGCCCCGAGGCTCAGCTGCAACAAACACAGCTGCAGCAGGCTGAGCCACGGAGAGAAACAGCCCCAAAACACACCTCAAGCTGTCTGTGCGGAACCAGCGTGTAGGAGGAACCATCTCCCTTCTCCAGGCTGAGAGACTTTGGGGGGCTGCTTATACTGTGAGCTGTGGGCAGGGTCATCAGACTCTTTTCCCCCTGCTTTTTACTCTGGATGTGCCAATTGACCACAGACTGCTCTGCGTGTGCTTTCTCTGCATCTCACACCACGCGCCTTCTGCTCCAGCTTTTCCTTCATCTCACCCCCCCAGCCCTGACTGTCTCCCATCCCTGTTGACCCACCTGCCCCCTGACAAACCCCTTCCACTTCCAGAGCATGGTATTAACTTGACATTTGCAAAAGGTCACCGTGTTTGCTCTGCCTGAGTGTTATATTGCTCACTCTTTTGTTGTTCTGAGTTGTAAACCCTTCAAGGCAGAGGCTATCTCCTAGGGTGTGACTACACAGGGTCCAGGAAAACAAGACCTCTGGTCTCAGTCGGTGTCTAAGAGCTGCAACAAAGATAGTAACATGCTCCTCAAAGGAGAGGCTAGCTCTAATTTTAAAGACTAATCATAAGAGGTTAGTGAATCTTAATTTATATGTAAAAGTCTTCCTTCCAGAAGATGTCCATAAGCAGGATCACAACCAACATTAAATTTCAAAGAGCACCAGTGTCAGATCCCTCCTGCATTTCCAGGAGTCCATTTGGACCGCGTGGTATTTCCGGAGCATATGCCATTTGCTGCAGGAACAAATGTGGGACATAAGGGAGGTGACACACAATACATACTTTGTGCATCCAGTTTATGCAGATAAATTCTGCCTTTTTTTAGCTTGGAGTTTGTCATGCTGAAACTGTTTGTTGCATCAAACTAATTGCAATGGAGATGAGCGTGGATGGCACACGCAGCTTTTGGGTGCCTGCCCTGTAGTGGTTGGTCCCAGCAAGGTGCAAGTGGCAGAGAAAGGGCACAGGAATTAAGCCTTTGCTCTCAGGTAAGAGCGGATTCGATCCCATGACAGCCCTGATCTGATCAGCATCCCTTGAGGAGGAGATGCAGGGCTGGAGCTGTCCCATGCCATAACCTCCAGGAGGGCTCCAGGCAAGGAGGGGCTCAGCACGCTTCTCTTCTACCCATGAGGAGACACCCCAGGCTTGGCTCTTCTCAAGCATAAACCAACTCTGAGCCTCAGCTACAGCGAGGCTACACCCGAACAGAGGATGGGAGAGTGGGGCTGCAGGACTGGGCAGGCTGAGCCTGTGGTTGAGGCTGCTCCTCACCTGATGGAAATGCATCTACTGACCACGGCTGGAAGAGGTGCTGATGGGGGATCTTTGCCTTCAGCTTTAGTGCCAAGACCAACAGAGCACTAGGCTGACAGCCGTGCTGGCTCTAAGAACAGCCCGACCTGGCTTCCCTGCCATAGTTTGTTTTGGGACCAACACAAATCCAGATCGTTTCCAAAAAGAACGTACAGCCTTTCCCAGGTACTAATTTTTCCCTGGGGTTATCCTCCTTAAACTCCTCTACTATTTTGCTTTGAAAACGACTCATCCCCTGAGCTACCGTGGCTCCTCTGCTTCTCCATGATATCCCTTTGCTTCTCAGAGTCACTGGGCACAGATTAATTGCCTGGTACGGGTGCGTTGGGTGGCTGGAAGGTGGCTGCCAACCCAGAGGTGTTATGGCTGAGTTCTGCTTCAGTTTATAATCTGAGTCTCTCCCTCCTGTTTGCATGCAACTTGCAGGAATATAACTGTCTTTGAAATATCTGCTTCCTCCCAAATTCATCTGACATTCATTAATGGGTTCAGAAGCTTTTGGGAGAGGGGGATGGACACATACGTGCACAGAAAAGCAGCACAGCAGAACCTTTATTTCCTTAGGGAGGCAGCCTAAAGAAATATTAGCATTTATTCTCCTCTGTTGCTGAGCTTACGACCCACACAAATAACAGGGAATAGCAAGCGAGCAGCCGACTGCAGAATGGGAACAGGGAAAATGACTCAGCAGACTTGGCACCAATCTGGAGAAAATGCAGGTACTTTATAACCTTGCTTGAGCATCAATCTGATCCGTGACGTGACGTAGAAACAGCAGCTAGTGTAGATATTTGCATCTGACAGAAACATTCCTCCTGATAAATGATTTAGCTCTGCTCTTGCAAATAGTTATATCCAGGAGCAGAGCAGGTGAGAAGCTGCTTTCATATCTGCCGTGAAAGGAGAGAAAAAAGTTCAATGAAAACCTCTCACTGTTTTCTAAATACCCTTTCTTATTTTTTTCCCCTGTTATCAGTCGACAAATAGCTGCTGAATTGTAGCTTCATACTTTGTTCATGTCATTTTCCCCAAGATCAGTATTTCCTGCTACATCACCTTAGAAACTCTATCAACAAACACTCTGCTCTACACATAAACAAAGCCTTATTTTAGCCTATTTTTGACAGGAGCCAGCATTTTAGAAACCAGAACATTTCAGGTTCTCTGTGCTATTTGCCTCAATTTCACAATTTGGTTTTGGTTTTGAGGGCCTGTCAGCATTGTTTATACCCAGATCTGTTGGTACAGTGATGTTTCTGTGTGAGTGGCGAAGAAAATATATTGCTGCAAATTGCTTTCTGGAATCAGACTTTCTTCTTTTCTATGAAGAGTCTAAATGAAACTGCACTTTCTAAAACACGGGAAACTGCACTTTCTAAAACACGGGAACTAAAGAGAGAAATGAATTCAAAAGAGAAGTGAAACGAGAAGATTCAGTTGCAACAACAAAAATGAACCAAAAAGAAGCAAAGACAGCTTTGGCAATTAAGCAGGACCACCTCCAAAGCTCAAGCTCCAATAAAATCCAGGAATGTTACGCCCAACAGAGCAACTGAAGAAGTCTGCAGGCCCTTTAAACATTTCCTCGTGGAATAGCATCAGATCTTGTCCCGACCCCATGACAAGGTTTTTGTTTTATTGTGGAAAAATAAGAGCAGAGCCCTATAAAGTTTCCTTACTTGGTTTCACAAGATGAGCATTTCCCTGGTAGCTGCTGTGAAAACACAAATTAATCCATCAGCAAACAGGGGATTTCATTTGCCAGTTTTTAAAAACCTGCACAAGAACTCCGGCTACTGAGCCTCCCGTGATCTGCTCCCACACAGAGTCCATCAGTTAGGGATTAATTTTAAGGCAGATATTAAAGCCTATCACATGATGAAGGATTTTCCTTTATGTGGACTTCAACGGGATGCTTTAAATCCTGTGCGTGCGCGTGTATACGCACGTTTATGTGCACGCCCGTGTTTATTCAAACCTTTTCCATTCACATGCAGACACAGCCTGAGGCTTCTTCAGGCCTTTCCAGGGAATGTAAACTTGAGAGGGAAGGGACAGAGAAGAGTCATCTTTAAACCTCACATTTTTGAAAGTAAGTTTTTGAAGGAAACAGGCTCGGGTGGAAGGAGCCAAGATCGTAAAGATTTTATAACTAACACAATTTTTTAAGAGGAGGCAGAATCCCTGCTCTTTCTTAAGTGCAAGATCTCCTTGCAAGAATTCAAAGCAAATTAAAGGGGGGGGGGGAAAGGGCTCTTTTTACAGAAATGCATCGTTTTGCTTTCCTGCTCAGCTGTAACCTAAAGCGTCTTGGCTTGAGAGAATGAAATAAAGCTGAGTGATGATGCGCTGTCAGTGCTGCTGCCGACACTGCCTCCTGCAAACCTCCCGACATCGCGCACCGATCTGCCGGTCAGAGCCCGGGAAGGCAGCGATGCCTCCTCCTTCCACGCTCAATTCTGCGCCAGATAAACTTACCCTCCAGCTTTGCAAAGCATGGCCGGGGTTTGCAGCGAGTGACTCTGCCCGAGGTGCCGCTTCCCAGGGCTGAAGTGGCGAGGGAACTCTTCCCATGACACAGCAGAACAGCAGCAGCAGAGTAAAACAGAGCAGTCCTGGCAGTGCTCCTGGAAGACTACTTTATATCCCAGCTCCAGCCTCGTCTTCCTTTCAGGATGATCTGAGGGAGGGAATATGGAATAAAAAGAGGCTTAGTGAGGCAGGGAAATAAGGCCCAGGGAGATGGGAAAGAAGGCACGCTGGAGCTGGGCTCCGTGGCAGAGGGACAGCCTGGATAAATGGCAGAAAGGAACCAGAGGAAGAAGTCCCCCCAAAATTGGATGGGAAGGGGAGATAAACATAAATAATGTGTAGGGTGGATGAAGGGAAGACTCTGAGAAGGAGGAAGGAAGGCAGGATAAACTGTTTCTCACTTGATTAACTCTTTTGAGCGAAAATCATTACTAATTTCTACAAAACTCCTGAGAATTTCGAAAAATAATAGCAGAGGTTATCCGAAGCACTGATCTGTAGATACACAGCTCATTGCATGGGAACTTGAAAATGATCTGGGCAGAGCACAGGTACTTAAACCCCAAGGAATGGAGGGAGATGATCCGGAGGGGGAAGATCCACTGTCCCTGCAGGATTGGGCCTGTGCTGGATGGCCAGGCAGCTCTGGTCCCCTCCTGCAGTCAACAGGCACCAGCATCAACCCAGCAGTCGGAAAAAAGGTTGTTTATACCACTCCTTTCAAGAAAACTCGATGGGACACTGAAGAAATTAAATCCCCGACTTAAAATTTATTGCGCCTGTGGGTCATGCTTTAATCTGCCGAGGGGCTGCTGCAAGCCGTGGGGAAGGAGGGAATGCGGGTTTGCTTTTCCTCCTTCAGATTTCAACAACGAATCCAGTCCCCCGTCTCAGTCCAGCCCCTTGAGCCTCGCACTTGACCACCAATCCCGACGTGATGCCCCCGGTTTGGGAGCAGAATTTTGGGGCCTCCCGCAGGGCCCTTCCACGGGGAAAAAACCCCTGTGCATTTGCCCGGCGGCCCGCGGGAGCGTGGGGCGGGTGGGCTTCACCTCCCCGGTCCCAAATCCTGGGGGCAGGAGGAGAGCGGGAGTAAAACCCACTTCAGCACCGCAGGCGGAACAGCAGCCGGAGGAACGCGGCGCTGCCGCCGGCCGGCCCCGCACCCCCAGCGGGATGCGGGGGCACCGGGGGCTGCTCGGAGCACGGGGGATGCCGGCACCTTCCCTTTCCCCTTCTCCTAAGGGCTGGCTGGCTGCTGGGAGCGTGGCAGTGTCCAGCGCGCATCCCGAGAGTGGTTCCTGTTCCCGCATCCCGGCACACGGCTGGCTGTCGGGACGGGGAAAGCGCTTCGCTGCCGGCTGGCAGAGTTAAACCCCGCGGTGGCGAGCGGCACCGTGCACATCTGCTGCTGCCCGCTCCGACACGAACAAGTTTGGGGTTTCCGCCCTCCCCTTTTAAATTTTCTAATTTTCCCTTTTTTTTTTTTTTTCCCGGTCGTTTAATTTTTTATATATTTTGTTTGTTTGTTTTTGTTTTTCTGCCGCCTCCAGCACCCCAGACCCACCGCGGCCGCAGACGAGCCCGTATCCCCGCATCCTCCGGGAGCGGGGTCCATCCCCCCGCACCGTGCCTGCCTGGTTATCCCACGTAGCGATCCTTGCGAAAAGCGGGAAAGGGGGGGGAACCAAAAACCCAACAAGCCGCGAAGCAACGCTAATTAAGAATATCGATAGCAGAACAGGCAAGCGCAGCAACTGGGTTTAAGCGGAGGGCGGCAGGGGCGGGGAGCGCAGCCCCCCGGGCAGGGCAGGGCAGGGCAGGGCTCGCAGAACCCCCGGGGGTACCGGCGGGTCCGGCGGCGGACGTGAAAGTCCCCTTTAAGTTTCCATAGAGAGGCCTCCGGGTGTCACATGATGGACATGATATAACGAAACAACATCGTGGGGAGGGAGGAGGGAGGGAGGGAGGCGGTGGGGGAGCCCGGGGGAGGCGGCGGGGAGGGCGGCGGTGCCCCCCGCCCCGGGTGCACCTGTCTCGGCGCGCCGGCAGCGCCGTGTCCGCCCCGCGGATGGGGCTGCGGGCGGCACCTTCCCCCGGGGAGGGGGGAGCAGCAGGGGGAGGAGGAGGAGGAGGATGAGGAGGAGAGCCGGCGTCGGAGGTAAGTTATCGGCGGGCCCGGGGCGGGGGG
>JAWWTY010000037.1:2338349-2363659 GCA_035222235.1 Margarornis squamiger
GAGCGCCCGGGCGTGTGCGCGCCCTCCCGCCCTCCATGTCCGCATTCCAGCTCATGTTGCGCAGATAAAATTCAAACTTGAGGTAAACACAAGCGGCGGGGGGGGCGGGCGGGGGGGGGGTGTGTGTTGAAGGGGGACGGGGGACGGCGTGGGGGGGAGGGAGGTTCGCTCCCTGCCGGCTCCATCCCCGCTCCATCCCGCTCCATCCCGGCTCCCGCCGCCCCCTCCCCGCTCCGCACCCGCGGAGCCCCCGCGCACCTGGGGGAGCGCCGGCTCCTTCGCTGCCTCCCGAGGGCGGGGAGAGCCGGGGGGATCCGAGCCAGAGCCCCTTTTCCCGCACCCCGGGTAAGGACGCGGCGGGTCGCGGGGTGGGGGGGACGCGGCAGGTGCGCGGGGCGCTGTCGCGACATGGCCGGGGGGGTGTGTGTGGGGGGTGTGTGCGCGTCGCGACATGGGGGTGGGGGGGAAGCAGCCAAGCAAAAAGGAAAGGACGGGGCTGTTTTTTCCCGTGTCGGTGCGCGGGTATCCCGAGCGGAGCGGGAATAGCGGCGGTCCCCTCCTGGTCCCCCCGGTTCTCCATACGCATTTCCAAGTGCGTATGGAGAAAACAAGATGCGGGGCGGGGGGGGAAGGCGGGCAGGGCCGCACCGCCGCTCGCAGCCCCGGTCCCTGACACCGGCGGGGACATCGCAGCGCGTCCCCACTCGGCGCCACGGCCGAGGGGCACCCACAGGTGGGTGTGTGAGCGGGGAGAGCGGGGCTGGGGGACTCACGGGGGCTGGGGAGAGCCGCGGGCGGGTGGCGGTGCTGCCGTGGAGGGTGAGGGAGCGGTGCCTCCATAGGGGGTGAGAGCGGTGCCCCCATGAGGGGTTGTGAGGGAGCGGTGCTGCTATGGGGGGTGAGAGCGGTGGTGCCATGGGGGGTGTGTGAAGGAGCGGTGCCCCCATGAGGGGTGTGAGGGAGCGGTGCCCCCATGAGGGGTGTGAGGGAGCGGTGCCGCCCTGGCGGTGTGAAAGCGGTGCTGCTATTGGGGGTGTGTGAAGGAGCGATGCCCCCATGAGGGGTGTGAGGGAGCGGTGCTGCCATGGGGGGTGTGCGCGGTGCCCCCATGAGGGGTGTCTGAGGGAGCGATGCCGCCCTGGCGGGTGTGAGAGCAGTGCTGCCATGAGGGGTGTCTGAGGGAGCGATGCCCCCATGAGGGGTGTGTGAAGGAGCGGTGCCCCCGTGAGGGGTGTGAGGGAGCGATGTCCCCATGAGGGGGGTAAGGGAGCGGTGCCGCCCTGGCGGGTGCGAGAACAGTGCTGCCATGAGGGGTGTGAGGGAGCGGCGCCCTCAGGGGGGTCCCGGCGGCCCCGCCGAGGGCGGGCAGGGCGCGCGCGGCCCCCGCCTGGCGCCTCCTCAGCACTGCACCAAGACTGAGGGGGTGTGGTGGAGTGAAGGGGGGGGCGAGAGGGGCGGTACGGTGGCCACGCCCCCCGCGCCCCCCCGCCAGCCAATCGGCGGTGGCGGCGCGGCGGGGGCCGCGCCCCTCCGCGCGCGCGCCGCGCCCTCCCAGCCAATGGCAGCGCAGCTTGAGGGGGGGGCCGGCCCCCCCGCCCCCTCCTCAGCGCCCCCCTGCGCGCGCCCGCCTGTTCGGTACGGGCCGGGCCACGTGCCGCCGCCGCCGCGCGCTGGTCACGTGGCCCGCGCGGCCGGAGGGTCTGGCGGGAAACGCCGGGAGACATGGGGGGACATGGAGCCCTCCCTGTGCGTGAGGTCTGATGGGGAACACGGGGGTCTGGAACCCCCCTGTGCGTGGGGTCTGGTGGGGAACACGGGAGTCTGGAACCCCCCTGTGCGTGGGGTCTGATGGGGAACACGGGGGTCTGGAACCCCCCTGTGCATGGGGTCTGATGGGGAACATGGGGGTCTGGAACCCCCCTGTGCGTGGGGTCTGATGGGGAACATGGGGATCTGGAACCCCCCTGTGCGTGGGGTCTGATGGGAAACAGGGATCTTAAGCCTCCTGTCCATGGGGTCTGATGGTGGTCATGGGGGTCTGGAGCCTTCCTTGCCATGGGGTCTGACCAAAAACATGGGGGTCTGGAGCTCTCCCTGTCCATGGGGTCTTACAGGGACCCTGGGGGTCTGGAACCCCCCTGTGTGTGGGGTCTGACCAGGAACATAAGGGTATGGAACTCCTGTGTCCATGGGATCTGAAGGGGACCATGAAGGTCTGGGGGCCGTCTTGTCTATGGGGTCTGATGGGAAACACAGGGATCTGAAGCCTTCTGTCCATGGAGTCTGATGGCGATCATGGGGGTCTGGAGCCTTCCTTGCCATGGGGTCTGACCAGAAACATGGGGGTCTGGAGCTCTCTCTGTCCAAGATGTCTTACAGGGACCCTGGGGGTCTGGAACCCACCCTGTCCCTGGGATCTGAAGGGGACCATGAGCGTCTGGGGCCCTTCTGTCCATGGGGTCTGATGGGAAACACAGGGATGTGGAGCATCCTGTCCATGGAGTCTGACAGGGACATTATGGGTCTGGAGCCCTCCTGTCCATGGGATCTGAAGGGGACCATGGGGGTCCGGAGCCCTCCCTGTCCATGGGGTCTGAAGGGGACCATAGGGGTCTGGAGCCCTCCCTGTCCATGGGGTCTGACAGGGACATTATGGGTCTGGAGCCCTCTCTGTCCATGGGGTCTGACAGGGACATTATGGGTCTGGAGCCCTCCTGCTCAGTGGGGTCTGACAGGGACCATGGGGGTCTGGAGCCCTCCTGTCCATGGGATCTGAAGGGGACCATGAGGGTCTGGAGCCCTCCCTGTCCATGGGGTCTGACAGGGACATTATGGGTCTGGAGCCCTCCTGTCCATGGGGTCTGACAGGGACATTATGGGTCTGGAGCCCTCCTGCTCAGTGGGGTCTGACTGGTTCTGTCTCTGGCTACCACCCCAGGGAGCCTGAAGCCCCCCTGCCCAGGGGAGGTGGCCAGGACCCCTCTTGCCATTGCCCTGTGGCCTTTCTGACCGTGAATGTCCCTTCAGCCCCGGCCCCATTACACCTCCTGAAGAAGGGTCTGTCGCTGGCTGTGGGTTCTGTCATGGCCGAGCCGTGACAGCCTGGCCATGGCTGGCTCTGGCCTCCAGAGAGGGAGGTGTTTCTCTCCCCAGGAGAGTTGTTTATGCCCAGTGATTTTTTTATTTATTTTTTTTTCTATTTTTTATTTTTTTTTGCACCTCCCTCCGTGCTCTCCTGCACAATCCACAGCAGCAGCTCCGTGTCTGCCCAGCCCAGCATGACTCCTATGTAGGTGAAGCAGGGAACGCTGTGAGGATCGTGTTGAGCTATCAGTCTCCTGAGCCTGGAGCTTTGAGCCTATTTATAGGTAGGTTGGGCAGTGTTTAGCGTGAAGGACTCTGTGCCACGTCCGAATCTGTGGCAAAAAGGGGCATCCTAAATGGTGATGTTCTCTCTTCACTGGCTGCTCCTGGAAAATAGGGGGGTTTTTTTTAGGGGAACGCTCTGGAGGACTGGTTGTTAGTGGGTTACGTGGAGAAAGAGGGGTCAGTTTTGGAGTTAAGGAACGTGATGCCATTTTAATGCCACTTCTCGGGTGGCAGAGCAAACAGTAAGGGGATACTCGGTTCTAGATCGACGGCTTTCAGCCTGCAGGCAGTGGGCACCTCACCCGGGCTCCGTGGGAAGCCACGGAGCAAAGGACATCTGTTTTCCCTAGGCTTGTGCTCCTTGTACACATTCCTGCTCTGCTAAAGGTTTCGTGGCCGAGCAGCTGAAGCAAACCATGGAATTTGGCTTTTCTAGATCACTAAGATGGTTTGGGTTAAAGTGGAGGAGGGAGTGGAAAAAAACCCGGGTGTTTCGTCGTGTCTGTGTTTTCTGTTGTACTGCTTAAAAATTAAAGAATTCAGTGTGTTTTTAAGAATTACATAACTACTAATAACGTGGTGATTCTCAAGTAGCCTCCAAGAGTTAAATAACAGCAGATCAATGAAGGGTCAAGAAGAGGAGAGAGGGTTTTATAACAAATGGTGAGCACGGTGCACAGGTATTTAAAATAGCACTGAAAAGGAGTCTTTGGGTAGGAGGAGGATTTTAATGCCATATAAATACAGAACATGAGGAGGATGGAAAGGTGAGGTCTGCAGTTTTATGCTGGTTTAGTCCAGTAAATGGATTGGGGAATGGTTTGTGATACTTCCCATTTTTCATCTTCTCTTCCATCTTGACTTTTATCAATGCAACTTTTTGCATCTGAAGTGATGAGAGTTCCCAGATCCTGAGTGCTGTGGGTGGGGAAGGAATATGGCACTAAAATAACAAGAAGTTGGTGAAGGGGGTGGGGGGCACTGTAATGGTGAAGGGACTGGAGTGGCAACCAGCATGTGCTGGCAGAGCAGGTGATTTGTGTTGGTTACAGGAGTAATTTGACACGGGGTTACCTACAGAAACGTGTTTATTCAGCCTGGGTGGTGCAGTTGGTCTGTACAGTCATATGCTCCTATCTTGGTATTTTTTTGGGGAAAAAACCCCTGCCTTAATGTAGGAAATTAGTAGGGAGCAGTGTTGGAAATGTGAGAGTAGCTGGAGGTGTGCAGTGCCTCGGAATTTCGGGTGTACGTGGAGCTGCTGGTGGAATTGATGCACCAGGAAATTGCTGTCTCTATTTTTGTTGGTGAGATGCAGTTAAGGTAAAATGAGCCCTTTGGATCCCCTATCCCGTTTCCCTTTAATATAACTAAGATCATTTATCTTCTCGGGCAGCCAGAGGGGGGAAAAAAAAACCACACACAAAAATACCTTGTTTTGTAACTTGGTTCACCTTCCCATGGTTTGCTGTCAGCTCATGACAAGGCACAATGTGTGCTGCACACTGTGTTCCACTGAGCTGTTTTGGTGACGAGCACAACGTATATGAAGAAAAAAAAGGGCTATGAAAAATAGGTATTGTGCCAGTTCTCTCCTCTTTTTATGTAAACAATCCCCCTTTTATCTCTGAGAGAGAGACTCAAAAGTTTCATTTTAGGGTCTTAACACCCTGCCAAATTTCAGTGGCAGAGGGGTCGCTGCTTTGCACTTCGTAAGTGTTGAAAAAGCAGCTGAAAAGGAAATATTTAAATTAGTGTTTGTATTGGTTTTGCAGTAGGAAGTAGTGAAAGGTTTTATTTTCAGTTTTAATAAAAGGGGAAATTGTGGACTTACTTGAAAAATGTGGTTGTTTATGCTGTAGTAGCCTGTTACAGGGTTAAAACTAAGAGGATTTCTTTAATCCAGGCTAGGTTTTAATTATTGCAATCATGTGTGTACTATATTTCCTTTATATTTAAAAATGAAAACAGAGAGTCATGTTTTTTTGACCTCCTGTATAGCATGACTTAGCTCTACTTTGTGCCGTATTTGCAGGGTGTTTTTCCATAAACATCCTGCCCCTGGAATTATTGGTAGCACCAGAATATGAGCTTGAAAATGCCGTCACATGAAGGGTGAGAGCACTTGCAAACAGGAACGCCGGAATACAAAGTTAAAAATAAAAATAAAATAAAAAAGAAAACCCTCTCCCCGGCAGTTCTTTCAAGTCAGTTTGATGATAATTTTGGATCCCGACTCATGGTTTTCTAAATGGCTGGAGACGGAATTAATGGGGCTGTGTGAGTGTTTGTCACCAACTCCAGCACGAACAGGATTTTTCTTTCGGCTTCGGATTTTCATACAGATCCAGGGGGGATAAAAAGAAATCCCCCACCCTTTCCCAGTCCCTCAGGATGCTGCACCTCAGCCAGCAGACGTGGCGTTGCTGTCTGAACAGCGAGGCTGGAAATGGGAGTTGTTTGTGCTGAGTTTTACCCTTACCAAGGTCAGAGATTTCATCCTTCCGTAGAATCCCGATCTGGGAATTTAACACTTGCAGGGGGTCCCCCCGTTTAGGAATTTTCATGAACTGTTTGGAGCTCTGGGAGGAATTTTGTTAAATGTCCCCCATATTGTGCTGCTTCTCAGCCGTGAGTTTGGAGATCTTTGAAAGACTGACGTCTGTGTAGCAGAGCTATTAATGATGGGAGTAAAGGAATCAGGTTGAAAATGTTTTTTGATTCTGTTTTATAAAAGTGGTTTATTTGTCAGGACAACAAAAAAGTGATAATTGTAATAGTATGCTTATTTTAAGTGGTTTTAATGAAAATTTTGTTGTTGACAGTGCTTTGTTTTATGAACCCTGCAGTCTAAACTTGTGGGAAGTTTTTTGGATAAGGGGAAATGGTCCTACTTTGTTTCACAGAGAGCTGGATTTCAGTGCACCTTTACTTGAGAATTATTTTTTCATAATTACAAAGCATTAATAAGCTGATGGTGAGGGTTTTTTAAATCCTTGCTAGGCTAGAAATTTCTTACTAGAAAATAAACAAAAAAATGGAGAAACAAATGATTTAAAAGGTATTTATAACACCATTTGTAAGCCATGATTTTACAAACACTCCTCTGAATGTGTCTTGTTTAAGGAGCAGGTCCTGTTAAGGGACGTAAATTGTGCAATTGTGTAGAAAATCAGCAGAGTCTGTAAATTCTAAAGCAGTCATCTTACTTTTTCTATCCTATATTTCAAATTCTTGCTCTCTTGCAGCCAAGCCCATGGTGTGCTTACCTGTGCAGAATGCTGAGCAGGAGTCTCATCTGAGCAGAAAACTTGAGAAGTCAGTGTGGTAGTAATATTTAGATGATATTATTAATTGTTTTTAATTTATTTTATTTTTTTCCTTTATATCATCTTGCCAGTTGTTGGAAGCAGCAGTAAGTTGCCTGGGGAGGGGGATATGAATTGGGCAGGAGAGGGAGAAGGAAACCTGGTAAACATCATGCTCTTCTGTTAAAAAATTTGGGTATTTCTGTCCCAGGAACAAGCTGATTTGCCTGTGTTCCACCCCAAAATGTACCAATTTCAGTCCAGCTCCTGTAGTGCTGAGCCTGAAGTAATCCTTGGGTCTTTTTGTAGTGGTTATTAGCTTGGGTTGAACATCATCCCCACAGCTTCTCCTGGTGCAGGTGGATTGAGTTTGGATCTCTCTGGGAAATACATCTTGATTATGAGCTAATTATGTTTCCTCTGTGTTGTCCTCAGGTATGTTTTTTTTTTGGTAGCTTACAGTTTTTCTAAAAAAGAAAGATGATTTTTGTGTTCGTTTAATAGCATTGTATATGGAACACCCCCAAAATGTGCTGTTTTAAATAATACCTGCATTATGCTCAGGTTACTGAATTTTAACACAGCTGTAGTAGCTCCTCCAGGAGCTCCTGCAGGAATAGAGTTGTAAAATGAAGGCAGGTACTGGCCTCATAAATTCCAGCGTGCAGAGGAAATCGGGGAGAATCCAGGCGAGGCTCAATTTAAGCCCTGTTCAGAAAGAAAACAAGCTTTTGCCTGGTTTTATCCTGCTTGTTATTTCCATCAGCACAGGGAGGTGTGTCCCAGTGGCTGTGTGCTGGGTGCTGGTTGTCGATGGCTCATCCGGGAGACGTGTCGGGAGCAGGAGGGGTCCTTGTTGTTGGGATTATTGGAACTTGGGGAGATTTCTTGCTACGCAGCAGCTCATGTGAGCAGCTCTGAAGTCTCCTGGGAGGGCGAGGGTTCCTCCAGCCACCCTGCTCACATCCAGCAGGAGGAGGAAAAGGACATTTCTGGCTGTTTATCTGCGTGTGTTCCGTAAACTGAAAGCTCTGTTAATGCTTTTTTTAACAGGGTGTAGCTGCTGTATCATTCCCAGTTCTGCAGTGTCGTTCCCCACCCTCCCTTTTTTTTTTTAATTATTATTATTTTTTCTTCTTTAATATATTTTAGCATAACTTATTAATATCTGTCAACATCTGCTGCGTGCTGCTGTGTCATCTGTGGCTCGTGGGAGGTCTTTATACCCTAATTTCTGTGACTTGGTGGCAGCGCTCCAGGACCCTCGGAGCAATCGGGATTACGCTGATCCCGTTGATGCGGAACACATTCCAAATCTGGAAGGCAGTGGGTGTTGCGTGTTTTTTTCACTCGGTAAGACCCAGGTGTGGAAAACACACATGGCAAGAAGAGCCTCGGTGGTGGTGGTGCAGCAGCAGGAGTGTTAAAATCCCGCAGCATTCAGAGCTGCGTGGTGTTCCAAGGCAGATATCTCGATTCCATGAGATATTCCGCTCCTTCCCAGGCGGTTTTTCCAGCGTTGCCCTCTGCCGGAGGAGACTCGCAGCACCAAGGGATTGATTGCTCTGCAGGCTCCTGGATGGGGTTCCTGACATGTGTCACTCCAGCTTTCCTTGTCAGCTCCTTTTCCAAGGATCCCTCTTTTCTCCTGGAGCTGCAGAAGTGGCTCCTGTTCAAGGCGGATTGTCCTGATTCCTGCTCTTCCCTGCTTGTCTGTGTCCATGGGAATCTGCTCAGGGAAGCCCTGTGGTTGTTTGTATAAACTGAAAGTGGATCCAGCTTTATGGGATCAGCTGCTCCTCCCAAAGATTGTTGTCCTGCTGGCTCTGCCAGAGGATTGTGCACCTTTCCCATAAAAAAGGAGCTAAAATAACTTTAATTTAGGGATTGTTAGCTCTGGCTGGTTTTGGTAATCCAGACACCTTTGGAACAATATTGACCTAAAAATCAGAGTTTCGAATGTAAAAAAAACACTTAAATTTAGTTGTGTTAACGCAATTTATGGAACAGGAATGAGGTCAGAGCAACTTTATGGGGTTTCACTAACACTGAATGTACCTGTTGTGATCAGTCTGATGTATAGCACAACTATTTGAGTTTTCTGGGTTTTGGTTTTTTTTGGGGGGTTGTTTTTTTGTTGGTTTTTTGGGGGGTTTTTGTTTTTGTTTCTTTTTTGTTTAGCTTTTGTTATTGTTTTGGGTTTCTGTGGTTTTGCGTTGATTTTGTTGTTTTGTGTTTTGGGGTTTTTTTGGATTATTTGGTTTTTGGTGGTTGTTCTTTTTTTGCATTTTTGTGGCTTAGGGAAGAACCTTCTGTTTGGTTTTTTCAAGGGACTGCAGGTTCCATGTGTTGCTGGTGTTGAGGTTAAAAGGAGTTAAAAGAAGGGCAGAGCTCAGCTGTACTATTTCAGTGGGAGTTCAGTGGGAACCTCTGTTCTCCCAGTCCCTGTTAATGGAATTGCTGACATTCACGAGGAAGTCCTTGCTGAATATTGGAGAGAGAAAAAACTCAGAGATGGCAACCATGGAGAAGTAGCCAGGAACTGTGAGCTGAAATGTTATTTACTGAGTAAAGCTGAATTCCTCAAAAGCAGTATTACTTCAGCAGTGAGTGAGTCACATCTATAAGCAGCAATAATTTGTGCTGGAGACCAAAACTGTGTAATACAGTGGGGGGAAAAGGCTGGTAGAGATGTTCGATGGGTTAACCTGGGCCTGCAGCATTGTGATGGGAGAGAGGCATCTGTAAGAGCACTCTCTCAATTGCAGGAGCATGGAAAATAGATTCTCATGGTGCAGCCTGGATGGCAGGATCCACTCCTTCACTGCTGCAAGCAGAAGTGTTGTTGTGTGATTCCTACAAGAGCTTTCAGGCTCCAGTTTGGAACCCTCATTGCTCCGTTTTTCATCTTTTTTCATGCCCTTCCCCCTTTTCAGGATGTGTTGCAGTCCCCAGTAGTTTAAAGACCACTGGTTTAAAAAACAAGCCCTTTTGTTCCTTTCCTGTAAAGCAAACTTTGTGTTCCTGTGGGTAAAGTTACTCTGAGAAGGTTTATGTAAGATTATTCTCTTAGTTGCTGGATTAGGTAAATGTTATAAACACAATTTGTCCTGTCTGGTATTATCCTGGTCATGTTCTCTGTAGGATATATCTGGTTGTATTTATCCCTCTGGTTGATGTTCTCCTTTGAAATTACAAAGTACTCCTATTACCATGGACTGGTTTAATTCTGTTCCAGATGCTGTGGGCTGATAAAGTACTAATGCATCTTCTGGCAGTTCCTTACGAGATCAGTTACCATGAAAAAATTCTATTTACCCAAAGTAAAGTCTACTTTGAAGCACAGGTTTGTGATGTGCATACAATTCCTGGTAGGCAAGGAGTGTTAATTTATTTTTTTTCTAATTCTGCTACTTTGGAAAAATCTTCCTGGCTAGATGAAAACTGGAAGTCAGCTCTGAGACTTTCAGATGCAGTCTCTTTGGTAGCTGTGTCAACATTAAATATTGTATAGCTCTAATGTTACCATATAAACTGACACCTCCTCTGGCCTGTGATGTTTCTCCTGGGTAAACCGCGCTTGGCTTATTTAATTTTCATATTTGATCCGTAAATCTTTGCAAAGATCTTAACCAATGTTTTCTGACTGTGGTGTTCTTTATAGCAGTGCTGGCAGAAATGTATCGAGCCTTTGAAAGGGGTTGCAGGGATTCTTTCCCATTGAATTGTTCCTTCATGGCTGTGCCTGCAGTCACTATCCATCCTAGGTCTTGTCCTCAGTCTTCCTTGCAGGAGGCAAAAATGGGGTGACTAAATACCCTTTTTCTGCCGGTGGCATTCATAATTTGTCTGTTTTCTTCAGTTGTTGTTTGGTTTTTCATGCAGCAGGAGGAGACTTTGCCTCTTGGAGGTAATCTTTGTGTTTTGGTTGTTCTGGAAATGCAGAGAAAAAAATGTACAAAGAGGGTAGAAATTCCAGCAAGGAAGGGCAGGACTAGGTAAGTTCTTTTTATCCACTCTGTCCTTGTGAGGGATGGTGGGTCCTCACAGGGTGCCCTGTTCTGTTGGTGTCACACAGTTTAGTCACAGTCAGACTCTTAAAATCAGCTCTCCATCACTGTCATCAGGTACCCAAAGCAAGAGGATGGGCACAATCCATCTTAGGGATTTAGGAGTGCATAAGGCAGACCTCCTGTGGATTGCAGTGGTCTGGGTTCATAACTTAAGAGGTTTCTGGAGTAAGGAATGGCTTTGTGGAGTCAGAGAATGGGTTTGGTTTGAAATGACCTTAAATCATCCAGTTCCAACCCCCTGCCATGGGCAGGGGCACCTTCCACTATCCCAGGCTGCTCCAAGCCCTGTCCAACCTGACCTTGGACACTTCCAGGGATAGAAGGTATGTTGTAAGGTATGTTTCCCTGGCATCTCCACTGCATGCACTAGATGGTTGATGGTTCTCAGGATATTTGCTTGCAAGACTGATTTTGTAGCAGTGTTCCTTACAGAACTGACTTGAGAATGAATTTCCCTCCTAGCATTTACTTTAAAATGGATGAAGATCGTAAATATGTGTTTTTGCAGCTAATCGTTGCTCAGCTGACCCCTCTACTTCTACGTTCTGTGCCTCTCAAGGGTTCTGTTAAATAATATTTATATTAATAGTACCATCTACTGCTGAATCCCTCCTGTGGTTTGTAAGAGCATATTTAAGTATTACATTATGTTAACCAGCTTCAGTGGCAGCTCAGAATTCAAGCTGTTTGTGTTTGAAATTCTGCTCCTACGTTCTTCATCTTCTTGTGAGTGTTGTAAATAGGATGGAGGCCTGGGCAGCAGGGGCTGGGATTCCCCAGCCCAGCAGGGAGAGGGATTGAGCCCAAACTGTCCTGGGATGCATCCACAGTCAGGTTTCCTCCTGTGCAATTTGGTGTGTGTGGATCAGCATCACCATCACGGGGGGCACAGCGGAGGAAGGGGTGATGTCTGTGGGCAGCAGGTCTGAAAGTGCAGGAGCACAGAAACCCTTAAAAAATTAAAAACCAAAGACTGTGGGGAACAGAGAGATGACCAGCATAAGGAGACCAGAATAAAACCACAGAATGGCTTAGGCTGGAAGAGGCTGTTAAGGATTGAGTCCAGCCATTAACCCAGCAGTGCCAAGTCCACAGCTTAATATAAAAAGTTAAACGTTTCCTCTGTACACAAAAATCACATTTGAACAGTTCATACAGATTTTCTGTATTCCATCTGCTTATTACTAATTCATGCTCCTAGTGTTCCATGACTATGGAGTTCTGCTGACTCCAGGGGTCTATCAATTGATTTTTATAATCTCTTTATTATAATATTATCTTTCCCACCTCGGTGTATCCATCCTGTGTGTCATCCCATGCTCAGCTCCAGGACAAGGCAGCAGTTCTGAAGCTCCAACCTTTGCTAGCCTGTGTTCCTACACATGGAATTTCTGCTTGCATCTTCCCTAATCCTCACAACCAGCCGTGCTTCCTGTTGAGCTGCTTACTGCCCATTCTTACAGGTGCTGGTGTTGGACCTGGTTGTGCAAATGCAGAAGGGTTGGTGCCTTTTATGGAAAGAAAACATGGAATTAATGGAGGAATTAACTTGGGAGATGTCAAGTGCCTGAAGCCGTGGCGCAGGAGTTAGTTCAGGAATAAAGCAGTAATCTTAAATTTAGATTTCATGGAAAGATATGTCTTTGTGTTACCACGAGATTAATGTGCTGGCCCAGGATGATGCTGGCTTTTGAAGAGCTTATCTTCAAATGTTTAAAAATCTGTTCTTGTGTTTTACCATAAACTGATGTGGTCCAGCAGTCATCTGGCTCACATACTGGAAATACTTTGTTTTTCTTTTTTACATGACTCATTGCCGTGCATTTGTAACTATGGTTATTTTCTCTTAAAGGATTTGCTCTGCCCTTTAATTATCATGTTTTGGGGCATTCAGGTTTGACTTATTACCGATGTAGAAGTTCCTCCAGGGACTGCTACCTTCCAAATAAATGTTTTAGGCTGCGTGCCCATAAAATTACCACTCCTCTTATTGCTTCTTCGTTAGTCTAAATTAGAACTTGAGCGAGGTTATGTTGCCCTGCTGCATGTGTGAATCTTACAACTTATTTTAGGTGTTAAAAGTGTGGCTTATAATGTGTTTGGGGGAGTTTAGCTGCTAGAGGTGCTCTCACTTTCTCAGTAGCAGTGGTGTGTGCTATTTGTACTGATGAAATAAATAGTGAATTACCGTGGCAGATGTTGTTACCAATAATTTGGACTCTAAAAAAATCAAGGAGAATCACTGTCCATGCGTTCCTGTTCTCACTAAGGTATTCCATTAATAGTGACCATTTCCCTTTCTTCTTGCATTATTAAGTGTATTCTGTGGTTTTTTTGTAAGACATTTTTTAACAGAGAATTAGAGTGTTTGTTTTTGTTTGCCTTCTGTAGGACTGTTACAGTTTCTGTCCATTTTTTTATTGCTGAAGGAGTTACTTTGGCAGAACTTTGGATTGGGTCAGTTATTTCATCAGTATTTGCTAAGTTTCTTTTTCTTACCTTGATTTCTTGGTCTAAGATGTTTATTGCTGAAGGTATATTTGTGATAGTCCTGCAGAATTCTTACTTATAGTAAGAATATTGAACTGGAAATGGCTTCCTAGGATTCTCAGTCTTGTCACTTGATAGAGGAAGGCAGATGTTGTATACTTGCTATATAATTTGTACCTTAAAATAAACAAGAGCTGACTTAAGGATAGTTAGTTTTTTTGCTTCCATTATTGGAGTGAGGAGAAGGATTCCAGCTTTCAGAGCATTCAGGATATTGAAAGCCTTCAAATTGCCACCCTAACATTTTGAAGGGCCATTTCATGCCCACTTTTTTAATGATAATTGCAGAGTTTGCCTTATGGCTCTTCACTCATGTTTATTATAACTCTCATGCTTTTATGACCAGGAATTATGTCACTTACTACCTCTTCAGGCAGGTAAGCAAACAAAGCTGCTGGTCTGTGTTCAGTGCTGGGTTTTCCACTCTCCTGATCCCCCCAGACTGTGCCTGCTCTGCACTCCTGGCTCAGATTTGAGCTGGATTGCCCCTTGGCTTGCCAGCAGCCAGCACTGCTGAACCAGCATGGACACACTGTCCCTTGGGATCTCTGTGTATCCTCCAGCACCCCTGAGCTCTGTGGGGAGTTTGGCTGCTGTGCTGGGCTTTGCTTTGCAGTCGGAATTGTTAATCAAAGCAAAAAAAACGTGGTTTAAGACACTATCCTTAATGATCTGGCTGTTGTTTGCTGCAGTTTGCAGCTGAGGCTGCACAGAACGACTTGACTCGTCCTCCATTTCCTGCCTCTCACAAGCCTCGTGGTCCTGCCTTTCATTTTGGAACTGGTGCTCCCGTGTCACTGCCCACCGTGTTCCCATCCCTGCTGCTGCTCCTCTCTGCTCTGTGCCATCATGGTCTGCTCTACTCTGCTCATAGTCCAGAGTGAGTCCTTTGCCTGCGCTGCTCCTGGCTCAGAAATCACAATTCCAGCTCCAGGACCACTGCTGGTGATCAGAAAACATCCTTTTTTCTTTGTGTTCTTTTTTTTATTTTGGTCATTTTTCAACTTAAGAGTGAAGTGCACCAGGTCACTGCATCCTGGCAAGCACTGAACTCGCAGTTCCAAGGTAGAGCTCACCATCTGTTGCCATTTTCTACCCAAAATTGCCTTTCCTTTCCTTGCTCGAATCTGAATCCATCTTCCTTAAGCAGGGCACGCACAGTAGTTAGGTGAATTTTCCAGGCAGCCATAAATTGGGGTCACAGTTGCTTTATTTAGCAGGTGTGTCACTCTCATGACCCATGGTCACTTTGTAATGAGCTGGGATATTTCCTCCTTCATACTTTCCAAATTAAGGAGCTGTTTACCTGCTGGGAATATTTATTATACCCAGATATATGACTGTGCATCTTCTGCTGTTGAAATTACATAAGTCTGTGAGGTTATGATTCTCTAACTCAAGAAAACGTCAACAAAGCCAGGATTACTAATGGGAAAAAAACCCCAAACAACCCCAAATTTATCCCCAAACCTGATGAACTTCTAACTCTGAGCATCTGCAGGTATCCATCAACAAAGACGTGACACATGGAGAACTTAGTGCAGTCCATGTGTTGAAAAAAGTTGGATTTTTCTGTGTTCCCTTTTATCAAGATTCAAAAAATGTCCCAGGATATATTGGTGGATTTAAAAAGCAGATGGTGAGGTCCAGTTCTTCTTGAAGGCATTTCAGCTCACTCAGTGAAGTAAACCAGACAGAGATCCTGCAGATTTGAGAATGGAGAGAGAATTTGTTTCCATCAGTGGTATCAGAGCTGATAGGAGAGTGATTGCATTTTCTTATTATTTGGGTAGAAATAATGAGGGCTTCAAATCCAAATGTCTGGCTAAGTACATCAGAGGAGAAACAACATAAAGGGTGGAAAAGGGACTAAGCCTGCTTTAAAAGATGAGAAGGTAAATAGAACCTGCAAGGCACTTTAAGACATGTCAAACAGTGATAGATAAATATCAAAAGATTCTTTAGTCAATTCAAATCTAAAATAGAACAGGGAAGCAGAGCTGTCATTGCAGGTGATGGCATTTAACAGCTGGTTCAGTCCTTTGTAGGGACGTGGGGAGAAAGGCAGGATAATTAATGGACAAGGATGGTTTAGAAACTGGACAAGAGGTAGTGACAAGTAGTTTTGGAAATGGATGGAAAGGGCTGGGTTGTTGGAGAATACATGAATTTTTGGGGGCTGTGAGGGGTCACATCATCCCCCTGGTGGGGCTTGGCACGACAGAGTTAAGATTCAAAACGAGGCATAAAAATCATTGATATTGTGATATCGCAGTGGAGTCTCACAGCTTGGAGTGTATTTAAAACCTGTAAAACCTGATTCCTTTCATCTAGAGTCTAACTGGTGAGCGTTGAGTGAGCAGTGAAGACATGAAAAGAAACAGAAATATTGCCCTTTCTGCTTCTGTCATTGTGTGGTGTTTACATGAGGCTGTGAGGTCACTGCCTTCCGGCACGAGCCACTTCCTGAAAAACTCTCTTCTACGTGGTAAGCCTAAAAATGTACTTCTTAGAAAAACTCAGCTGATTTGTGTTTGTCCTCCTCCTCCTCCTGCTGCTGTTGGCCACCTGACTTCTGCCTCTACTCCAGGGCTTGGGTAGTGGTGAAGAACAGCAATCCCATGGGATGAGGGTAACGCTGCAGAGGGCACGGGATGTTCTGCAGAAGGTACCAGAGGGAAATTGAGGTCCCAAAATCCAGTGAGAGCATGGAAACAACTCAAACACGCAGCCTGACACGTAGAAAGTATTGACAAGTCCCAGGGTTTAGCAGACTGAGTCATGCATTGACAAGTGATGCAGTTAGCTTTAAAATAATGGGGTAAAAGCAGCACCAGCAAAACTGTTCCTGTTTTCCTGTTGAGCCCCAAGCATGTAGAAAGCAATTAGTTACTTGCCAAACCTGTGAAAATTGGTTAGTTTTTTTAATGCAAAGTTCTCACACTGTCAGGAGCTTCGAAACTTGTAGGTTTGGGAGTCATGGAGTCATTAAAGTTGGAAAAGACCTCTAAGATCATCATTCCCTCAGCACTTGGGAGAAAACAAATCTCCAAAGTGCCACTTCTGCATGTTTTTTAAATCTCCCTAAGGATAGTCAGTCCAGCAGTGCCCTGGGCAGGCTGTTCCAATGCTTGACAACCCTTTTGGTGAAGAAATCTTTCCTTATATCCAACCTAGACCTCAACTTGAGGCACTTTCCTATTATCCTACAGCTTGTTGCTTTGGGAGATGGAAGCAGCCATCAAATTTTGCGAGGATTTGGCAGTAAAAAGCAATAAGAATAAATATCTGAGTGATAAAGAGGCAGCCAAACTTTATTGCTCGTTACACAGAACTTAGTTTGGGATTGTATAATATTTACTGTGTGAAAGAGATTGTTTTGACCAAAATGTTTTCTTAGAAGTGAAATGTTGTCCTAAGAGTTAGTACAAATCAAGTAAACTGTGGCAGGTCAGCGTGTGTTGGAACCAGGGAAGATGGAGAGCATGTCTGAAGGAAAAATTAGAATTCTGGGTGACTAAGTTATGTCTGGGGGTTTTTTTCCCCTCTCTTTTTTTAAAAAAAATATTATTTTATTTTTCATCTTCTATTACTCTTGTTACTTATTTATTTAAGAGCAGTTTGGATGAACTGAAATAATTCAGAAATGTAATTTGTTTGGGTTTTTTTTCTAAATTACAGTATAATCCTGAAAGGCCTGGTTGACATTTTTGGGTTGAATATTCTTGTTTTATTCCGTGGTGCTTTTCCCCTTAGTAATGATAAATATTAATAATAAATACTTACTGGCTCAAATACCAGCTAAGCTAATACCTAGACTAGCAGAGTAATGGCTAACTAGAACATCTTTAAAGAAGTGCTTTGATTTATAAATCATCAAGTTTTGCAGGATATGAACTTACAGAGACTCTGCTTTGAAAATGAGTGTTTGAACATCATGTGTCAGTTTGAAGGTGGATATAAATGTGAATTTTTGGGGTTAGAAATGCACTCCTCCATTCCAAATCAGGTGATTTTGTTCGGTGACCATGAACAATGTGTTGAAACTTGCCAGACTTCACAAAAATAATAACCATGGGAAATTCTTAAATGCAAATAGTGCTTAAATTTACAAGCCCTTGAACAATAATGTGGTTTTAGCCAGCCATCATGCTGTTTTATAACAGCTATAAATTCTATCTCCAGAAAGACATGCTGCCTGTCAGCTTAAAGTTGGCAACATTCCTATAAATTTCCATGGTAATTTTATTGGTAATTAGCATTTGTCAATAGCTTGTCTGTCATAGCCCTTGTGTGTCTCAAACCTTTTCTGCCTCTACAGCAGTCAGTTTTCAGATTTCTAAAGCTAAACTTGGTGGCTTTTATCACCTCTGTAGGAAGACCATGGGGTATAAACTCCCTTGAGGTGCCTGTGTTGACTGTTCTGTTCATATTATTTTTTCTTTGTTATTGTCTCAATGAGTTTGAAACTTGTGTCTTTGGAACCGACATCAGTCAGTGTGTTCTTAGTTCTGGTGTTTCCTTTTATCCTGGGGTGGATGCAGAAGGGTGGTAAGAACTTCAGGTGTTCATTCACACCCTACTCATGGGAAGTATTTATCCCAAAAGTTGTCCAGGTGGACTTGCAGTACAGTCTGGTAGAGCCCTGGATGGGTTTTGCATTCCCCTCTAGCCTGATGGTGTCATTCAGAGGAGATAATCTGGGAATATCTCATTGAATCAGTTTTTCCCAGTTTTCTCATGGGTGCACGTTCACCTGGCAAGTGGGAAAAAATAAACGCAGATAAAGTTCTTCTGTAGGGGCAAGAAGATGAAATGCCGTAACCTGTGACAGAAAAGGACCTACATAAAGTGAGCTTAAAGCATTTGGCCTACAGAGTTTCAGTCCATCTTGAATCTACAGTAATTATCACATTATTCACATTTAAAATACCTCATCTTTGAGTGAAACCAGCACACAGACTAAGCTGAAAATCGTGTTGTACTCTCCTACTTTTCTGTGGTGCTTAAAACCCTAAACCTTGGAATACTTTGCACAGGGCTGATCAGCCTTGGTGTGCTCTTCTGCAACATGGAATTGCTTTATTGGTTTTGCATTTGGTGTGCAGTAGGTACTGGTTATCTTCACATCTTCATCGTATTCCCAGCAGATGATGGTGCTGAGCTTGAGGAGCTTTTTATCTCCATGAGGAACAGCCAGCAGTATATGGCTTGACAGCTGGAATTCCCCCCAAAAATAGAAGTAAACTGAAGGAAATGAGGAGTTAAATCCAAGGACAGAACTCCCAGCAGCGGATCAGTGCAGTTTCAGATAGTTATCACTAGGAGGACACATAGACCGTGATATTAAAGGAGCTAATTGGTCACCTTTTCGTTTTAACTGGTTCGCTACTGGGAAATTGTGTCTTGAGTGGTTGCCATGTAATAACGTGTTAATTAAGATACTGTGTTTTACTTGAAATTAAAAAAGAGATTTGTGTAATGACCAAAAACCTGAGTGTGATGACATTGGGAGTTCTCCCAGAGATTGCTTTGTCGGTGGATCAGAGGAGCACTTACTCTCTTGCCAGCCAGGAACAGGTGACATTTAGGGACAAGTGACCCCTCTCTTTATAATTTCCTTCCCAGTTTTGTGTTGCAGGAATGCCTTAGAGCTTTTCCCAGAATGTTTGTGGTGTTTCTGCCTGGGCAGGACGCTGTGTGAGGTGGATCAGTGGCTGGGATTTGATGCAGCGTTTGCTGTAATCCTCACTTAATCTGTTTGTGATCTTTCACAGTGTTTGCAAATAGCTTTTCCTTGGTTTGTCTATATGTGTTTACTTAGGTTCTGATGTACAGTGTCTGTGTCGGGTTGAGTAATATGGAAATTAGTCTAATTGATTTAAATAGTTTGTAGACTGCCCATGTTGCCGAGGCAAGCTGTTACCTAATAAAGATTTCGGAATCTGACTCCTTCTGTATAGAATCATTATTGATATCACACATGCAGACAAAGATGATAACTGAAGCATATGCTTCAAATAAAATGACACGAGAGAATGAGAAATGGTTCAGATTTGAAGTTAGTGAAGGATGCACGGAAATAACACCAGATGGAGAGAAAGAGAAACTAAGACACGGATGATTAATAAGTGTGATGTGTTACTGTTGTATAGAATGGAATCTTACAGGCTCCCAGTGTGTCAAACTCATTGTGACTTGCTGTGATGTGTAGAAGTGAAAAGGCATCACTGACCCTTCCAAAGTCTGGGTCCCTCAGGCTACAGAAAAAAAGCACAACCCGGTTTTAGGTGACTTTGGAAAACTTAGTAATTGTTTTGCCCTGGTATAGCTGGGCAAGACTGAATGACACTCTGATAAAAAATAATATATGTGGAATTAATGTGGTTTTACATCTCTGGCTTCATTAACTTATTTCACTGAGAGACATTTTCCTCAATATTTAAGTTTGTTTCTGTAGTTCCATTTTGTGAGACTGAACAACAAACCACTGAACCTCCCTTTGATAAAACCTGTGGTCTGGAATTGTTGCTTAGCTCCTTTGTTAAAATTTCTGTGTTTGAACACACTTGCTCACCTTGCCCTCGGTGTCTGTGTCTGGCACAGTTTGATTTTTCACACATCTGCTGTGACTCGCAGTGTTCCTTTCATCCTTGCAGCAAATCCTGCTTTTTAATTTTCCTGCACACTGAAGTTCCTGTCCATCCATTTGTGTGCCCTCAGCTCACATGACTTGTTATTTTTTTGGTGGGAATCAGTCTCTGCTTTATAACAAAAACTTCTCCATGAGACCCTTAATTGTTGGGCAACAAGGACCCAGCCAGGTTCCAGACTCAGTCTGTGCTGACTTATGGACAAGACTCTGCAGAGCTCAGGTTTTAGCCCCTTGGATCAATTAATTGTTCTTCATTTGAGCTGAATTGCAGGTTTGTCAAGGCAACATTTTATTTTCTGACCCTGCAGAGATTTTCTGTGGTTTGCAGGACTTTCTAGAAGTCTGGGCTAGGACTTGACTCAGCAAAGAAATTCTTTTTTTTTTACTGTGTAAATTTTAATGACTGAGGCTTCTCTGTCTGGCTTTTATGATTTTTAAAAAGACCTTTTAATCCCTCAGCCTGAAAATATCCTGCAGTACTCTAAACAGTGATTGATACGTGAGCAGAAATAATGCATAATGCTTCTTGTTATGTCATTAGGGGTCTGTGCTGATTTTGTGGGTATTATAGTTAGAATTATGGCAACTTTGGAGCATAGAAAGTAAAGATGAGACCCCATATTACTACCCAGGGAAAAGATGATGATCCTTTCTATTTTAATGGGGAGAATGAGGATAAGGCTGCAAGACTTCATGTTAATTGGGGAATGTTCAAAATGAGATGTGGGGTTTGTTGGGGGTTTTTCTGGTTTTTTTTCTATTTTTCCCCCCCAAAAAAGCTGGGTGAAATACTGAGAAGTTACACTGAACTATCACAGTAAAACAAGTTGCCCTGAGGGTGAATAAATACTGAAGTGCATTTCTGGTTCATACTGGGGAATAGTTGGTACTGTCAGGGTGTTAACACTGAGAGTGATTATAGTACCATGGAATATTTGCACAGTTCCCTAAAGGCAATATTGTGTTGGTAGGGAAGTAGTGGTTTGATTATTCAGGCCCTTTAAAATAAAAAATACTTTCTAAATTATACTGAATTACACAAATGAATTTGATTAGTCTTTTGTTTTACAACACAAAGATTATTAACCTTTGATTAAAAGGGACTCCTTTGGAAGCCATTCAAGGCGACACATTAAAATAATCATTCAGGTTTTGAGAGGTACCAAAACAGATCAATACTGAGATTTTTGTTCTGTGAGTAGCCCCAAATTCAGTAATGTCTCATGAACCCAGCAGATGGACAGCTGGGCCAGGCTGGGAAGCAGGAGCAGGGCAGGGCAGGATGGAGGGAGGCAGGAGGATGCAGCAGGCGACCATCTGATGGGCAAGGCACTTCAAAAGGAGCAGTGGCTTCAAAAGGAGCCGTGCAGATGGCACAGACCCTACTGTGAGTATCAGTGTTTGTAGGGCAGCACGTCGGGATCCCGTGGGCAGCCACCCCTAGCAGTGTACTCAGCTGTGAAATCCGGGGTTTTGCAGCCCTTTGAGGTGTTACAAAGAGCAAACCAGGTAGGAAGCAGCTTCCAAGATGGAAAATGTGAGCTGGAGAAAGGGAATTGTTGTTGAAATGAGGCAGGGGCTGAGGAAGTTTGGGATGTGCAGAATTAGAGGGTTGTTACTTATCAGCTCATCCCAGCTCATGGCCAAAACTGGGCTGCTTCTTCCAAGGTTTATTTCCAGAATAAGGATAAAACATGTCGTTTTCTCTAACCAGAAGACCAAAAAAAAGAACCCAACAAAGGGACAGGCTTTGCTTGTCCCCACAACTCTAAGGATTTTGGTGTTGTTTCAGTGAGTAATCAGATTTGGTACTTGTTTGTTTTGGTGTAGAACTGCATTAGCACTGCTGGAAAACGCTGTGTATGGCCAAAAATAGCATCTTATATGGGATAATGGTGAAGAGAAATGGGATCCTGGTATTGTGGAGTGGTGTAGGATTTGATGTAGCTTCTCTCCTATTGCCAATTTCTGCTATTACAACCCTAAGAGTAACAAACCAGTTCTGTATAATTGTAACAAAATTTCTAAGAAGTCATCTTCATTTATTTTTTTAAAGAGTCTAAGGATAAAGCAGAAATCCTACAATTTATTTTAGAATCATAACAAACACTAAATTAAAGGATTATTTCAACAGTTTTCCAGAATTAAATCTGTCTTCATATTTCTATACTCGATAGTTGATAGTTCTTTTTGTCCTACTGTACATTAAAACCATTTTGTCTATTTTTCACCCTTTAGGGTTTTTTTTTAACTAAAAATGTTTAGATTTTCTGTTTCAAGTCCCACAGGTGGCAGCAGCTTTGGGATGCTGGATGAGCTTGGGAATGACAATGAACTGTACCTCGTGTGGTTGTCAATGTTCAAACATAACCTTTTGTTTGCACCAAAATGATTTGTTACAGCAGCAAAGCAATTTCACCACTTGAGCCTGTAGTGTCTGTATAGTCCTGTAAATAGTTCTGGGAGCTGGAGCAGAGAAGTTCATGTTCTGCCTGAGGATATGGGCATTACCTGCATCCATCTGATGTGCAGTTTGGGTAGAGATCCAGGAGGCAGGAGTGGAAATTGAGGGGGCAGGAGTGGAAATTGAGGGGGCAGGAGTGGAAATCGAGGGTGCAGGAGCCCCATGGAGAGCCTTGGGTGGCAGGAGGGTGTTTGTATACTTATTTTTTAATTCTGTAGATGCTGCAGCCCAGTGGAGCTGGCTTATTGAAGATGAAAGGTAATTGAACCAACATGGGATTAAATAAGGCTTTTCCATCTCTCCATGTGACCCGTCTTAGCAGCTTTGAACCAAACAGTGGAAAAGTACAGAGTGTGTTCGTGGCCATTTGGCAGTCGGTGTCTCCAGACACCATTTCCAGGGCCTTCAGTTGTTCCTGTTCATTTGCATTAGCTGGTATCAGTTTGTTGAATTTGATAACATTATTTGATGTTATTTGATAGCACAGCCTTCAATTTTACATTGAAACAGAGAGTGGCAGAAGAGAGAGGGAGGATGAAGGGAAGACAGCAGCGTTCACCCTCTATGTTGTGAACAGAATAGAATCTTGTGTAGGAATAAACTGAGTAAATGCTTGTGTAGAAACTGCTCAGGTCATGAAGGCCCAAGTGGTTTTTCTTCCAGCAGAAATAATGTAAATTGATATCCAGAGTTTCCCAACTCCATTTATTCCCAGTTATCTCGGAGCTTTTGGCCGCTGCTTTAACAACAGGACTGATAAGTTCCAATGGAATTATTAAGTCCCTGTGTTTCAAAAGATGTTTTGAAATTTCTTGGAAGAGGAAGGTGACTGACATAAATGTATCTGAACAGGAAAGGAAGGATGTTATTCCTGGTATTGTTCAGGGTATTTTTCTCTTCTATGGAATACAGTTGAATCACTAACAGGAATGACAAGGTTTGGGAGGGAGTGCAGTGACCAGACTTGACAGTGCTCAGGGAATCAAACCCTTTGCTGACACCAGACCCAAGCACATGTTAAAACAGCCCAGGAGCTTTCCTGGATCTTCATGTGTCAAGTATTCAGTAATAGGTAATCTTCTTATTTGTTTTGTTAAGAAAACATTGGAGTTGATTCACATGTTTTTTTCTGTTCTGTTTTGTTTGTTTGTTTGTTTGTTTTAAATGTAGAAAATACTTGGCAAGTGACCACAGGGAGTAAAATATTTACAAGAGTCGTGTTAGGAGTTTTGATCTTGCAGATGTTGTTGTGTGGGTAATAACATTGTCTAGCTATAAGGAGAAAGTCTCCAAAAAAGTAAAAAAAAAAAGTAAAATCAGAGTCGATTGATGTGGAATATAATTCCCTATTTGTAAAGATGGACCTTGTGGTTTCAGAGTGCTTCAGGCTGACCTCTCCCCACGCCTTGCTGTGCTCTCAGAGGTCACAGGTAGTTTGGGTTTGAACTCCTGACACCCCATTACCCTCTCTGAACAAATCTGCTGGTCACAGGTCACTGAGCTGTCACGGATGGGAACATTAAATCAGGGGAGCTGCTGAATATTTTGCATAAGAGAGATTGTACTTCTCTACCTGCTCTCTTCTGTCTGAGGTCCTTGTCTATCTGTGGTTTCCTGGCTTAGGTATAAAAGACTCGGCAGTTTCAGGAAATAAACTCAGATGTGATGGTTCATTTCTCTCGGGGAATGAAGAAATATCATCTTTTCAACAGAGGGAGGTTGTGGTCAGACCAGGAGGGCAGAATGTCTTTGTCCTTGGCGTCATTTCCTTGGCTGATGACCACGAGGTCACCGTGTCTTTAATTAATATTCTGGAATTGCGTGTGTAATTTTTGATACCAGAAGTACAGATCTTCCTTTTGCCAAGTGTTTTAACTTTTTTGGACAGGACTGTGGCATTGAAACCACCTGGGAGAAGCCTACACTGAGATTAATCCCTCTGGACTCCAGGAGCAGCAGGGAATGACCGATCGGAGCAGATCACTTTTTATTGTGGGCTCTTTATTGTCAGTGCTGGGTTACCTTCAGGGGTTTAGGATGGGATTCTTCATTTTCTCAGTGAAATGAACCATACTGAAGGCTCCAGTTGTTCAACTAGATCTCCTTTGCCTGCAGCTGGTGTTCGCTGTGGACAAGTGAGGTAAATCCCACTATTCTGTGATGCAATTACTGTGCTTTGTAGGAAATCTGGGTTTATACAGGTGTGCTGCTTTTCTGTGGAGATCTGTAGAATTCAGGGTCTTCTGTCCTCCAAAATGAAACCACTATGTGCCAAAACAGGCTTTTGCAGGCAGAATGGATTATTATTAATATTGTGCTTTTCCTTTTTTTAGATGTATGTTGATGTAGAATCTTTCTTGGGTTGTAAGAATTGAATTGAGCATTTAGAGGGGAATGCGCTGGGTTAGAATAAAACTAGTCTGCCTGTTCTAAATACATAATAGCACAGTGGTCACTCTGTCATTAAAGTCCCCAAAATAGTCTTGATGAGTTTTATTCTGTTCTTGTAATCAGACTCTGCAATGCAGTTGACTGTAGTCTTAAAATACTCGTATGTGGATTGATTAAAGAGGTGCTGAGTTACAGAGCTGTGCTCTGATGTTCCCAAATGACTTGGCCATCCCTGGACATGTGAGCTGCTGTTGAAATAATGGGGGGGAAAGTTACAATTGTGTCATATTGGTGAAATTGGAGTTTTTATTGGAAGGTTTGGATGTGCACTGAAATGGTTAGGTAGGATCTCCT
The DNA here is from genome assembly GCA_035222235.1 of Margarornis squamiger. Taxonomy (NCBI): domain Eukaryota; kingdom Metazoa; phylum Chordata; class Aves; order Passeriformes; family Furnariidae; genus Margarornis; species Margarornis squamiger. Next base: position 2,363,514 of record JAWWTY010000037.1, read on the forward strand.
GGTGCTTGGTTTACACATAGATGTAAATTTAGAATAGAGTGGAGTGGAATAGGGATAGGATAGGATAGGATAGAATAGGATAGAATAGAATAGAATAGAATAGAATAGAATAGAATAGAATAGAATAGAATAGAATAGAATAGAAT